>JAQZBX010000728.1:0-46833 GCA_029593785.1 Cabassous unicinctus
AAAAAAAAAAAAAAAAAAGGGACCTATGTATGCCCAATGAGCTAAAGGAAAACCTGGAAAAAGAACTAAAGGAAATCAGGAAAATGACAGATGAATACAACCAGAATGTCAATAGAGTGATGGAAATTATGAAAATGAACAAAACAGAGCTGCAGACCACAGTAACAGAAATTGAAAATTCCCAAGAGGAGTTCAACAGCACATTGGAACTAGCAGAAGAAAGAATCAGATAACTTAAAGATAAGAAAATTGAAATCATTCAGACTGAGATGCAGAAAGAAGAAAGAATGAAAAACAGTTAACAGAGCCTGAGGAAACTGTGGAATACCATCAAACATATCAATACGTACATTGTGGGAGTCCCAGAAGGAGAAGAAAGAGAGGAGGAGCAGAGAGAATATGCAAAGGAATAAGGTCTGAAAACTTCCCAAATTTAACAAACGACATGAATATACACACTTAAGATGCTCAATGAACTCCAAACAGACTAAACCCAAATAGACCCACACTGTGGCATATTATATTCAAACTGCCTAATCACAAAGATAAAGAGTAAAATCTGAAAATAGCAAGAGAGAAGCAATGTGTCAAATACAACAAGACAAAATGCTAATTTCTCATCAGAAACCATGAAGGCAAGAAGGCAGTGGGATGACATATTTAACATGCTGAAAGCAAAAAAGTGCCAACCAAGAATTCTATATCTGGCAAAACTGTCTTTCAAAAATGGGGGATAGATTAAGACATTCCCAGATTTTAAAAAGGTGAGGGTGTTTTCCACCACTAGACTGGCCCTACAGGAGATGCTAAAGAGGCTTCTGCAGTTTGAAAGGAAAAGGCAATGGATGATAGAGTGGAGCTGCATGAAGAAATAAAGATCCTTGGTGAGGGTAATAACATGGGTAAGTATAAATGCCAGAACTATTGTAGTTTTTGGTTTCTAACTCCAATTTTTTCTTCCTATAGGATCTAAAAGGCAAATACATAAAATACAGTGACAAATCAGTGCTTTTGAACTCATAATGTAAAAACATGTAATTTGTGACAAGAACTACATAAAGGTAGGGAGACAGAGGTATATAGGAACATATTTTGCATTTTGAAGTTAGGTTGGTACCAAAGCAAACACAACTGTTATATATTTAGGATGTTAAATTTAAACCCATGGTAACTACAAAGAATATATTGGAGAATATGCAAGCTTATAGAGACAGAAAAAAGTACAGGTTGCTAGGGGTGGGGCACAGGCGGAATGGGGAGTTCATATGAAATGGGTGTAGAGTTTCTGCTTGCGGAGATGGGAAACTTTTAATAAGGGAAGGTAATGAGGGTACTGCAATATTGTGAATGTGATTAATCCCGTTGAGTGGTATGCTTGGGAGTGGTTGACATGGGAAAGTGTATGTTTTATATATATTCCCACAATTAAGAAAAAGCAACTAAAGTGACAATTAAATGCAATACATGATCCTGGATAGAATCTAACAAGGGAAGAGAAAGGCTCAAAGAGACATTATTGGGTCATATGAAAAAAAATTGGAATATAGAATGCACATTTTTATCAATGTTAAATATCTTGAATTTGATAATTGCACTTAAGGTGGTTACATAAGTGAATGTCCTTGTTCTTAGGAAATGTACATGGCAGTAATAAATGTTCAAGGTACATGATGCATACAACATAAATTCAATTGTTCTGAAAAAGGATTGATAAATGATTAGGCAGCTAGAAAGAATGATACAGCAAATGTGGCAAAATGTTAAAACTGGTGGATCTGGGTAATTTGCAGGATGTGTAGGGGTATGTTGGAGTGCTTTGTGTGGGGTTTGTATTATTATTATTATTATTTTTTGTATTATTTTTTAACTGTCCTATATGTTTGAAATTATTTCAAAATAAAAAGTTAAAAAAAAAAAAAGAATGTGAATAGTCTCGCTGCCCTGATTTTGTGATAATCAGTGTAGGCTAAACATTGACTATATTAGAAACCATGCATGTGTCCTCAGACCTAGTTTTTCTCCCTATGTCTGGTTTTTAGAATGCTGGTAATAAACGACAGATTTATTATATGATCATCCTGAATGGGAAATGACTGTAATTCTAGGTATCTTTGGTCAACCTTAAGAGATATAGCAGGGGCATGGATGTGGCTCAAATGGCTGAGCATCCGTCTCCCATATGGAGGGTCTTGGGTTTAATCCCCAGGACCTCCTGGTAAAAATGGAAATAGAAAAATGTGGAGGGTTCGTGGGCTGCCAGGCCCTGCGTGTGGGTGCACTGCCGGGCCCCGTGAGCAGCTGTGCCGTCTGGCCCCGTGTGTGGGTCCCCCATCAGGCGCCGCGAGCCATGCAGCAAGATAATGTAACAGGAGAGTGACATAAGGGAGAGCCAAGACGAGTTGCACCGAAAAACCAGGAACTAAGGTGGCGCAGGCAGTAGGGTGCCTCTCTCCCACGTTGGAGGTTCCAAGGATCTAATCCCAGTGAAGACAGGAGGAGAAGGACGAGAAAAGAGGGCAGGAACTGGACACAAAGAGTTGCCCAGCAAATGGACACAAAAACAGCAAAAACGGGGGGTGTGTGTGTGTAAAAATTGATAAAAGTAAATAAATGAATCCTTTTAAAAAAAGTATAGGGGAGTAAGATATGGACTATAGTTAGTAGTAATACTTTGACGATGCTCTTTCATAATTTGTTAACAAATGTTTCACAACAATGCAAAGTATTTGTGTGGGAGCCCTGTACGATGTTATGCATGTTTGTTTTGTGGGTTCACGATGTTTACTGAACATTTATTGCTTATGTATGTTCATGTATGAATGATATACATCAATAAATTGTTTTTAAAAATACAGATATCATACTCATGAATTTGTACTTTGCCAAAAAATTGCCCTTCTATTGTATATAACATTCCTGTGATTCAGTAACATGCCTTTCCTTTAGAAATGCATATTTTTAAAAATTACTGCTTAAGAAAGGAAAATATCCTTGTATTGCAAAGCGTTTTAAAAATACACCTTTTAAAGATCATGTTTGAGATGAAAAAAAAAGAAAAAAGAAAGAAAGCAGTAAACTTCTCAAAATATAATTTCCTTATAATATAAAAATGTTAAAGATAGAAGGGAATATTTGAAATCATCCTGCTTGGTGTTTTGTTTGTTCATTTGTTTGTTTGTTTCAACAGACACTATTCATGCGTTGCAGAACACTCCCCTCTTGCACACGCATGCACAGATACACACACACACACACACACACACGCACACACTTCGAGTTGCTGCCACTATTTTTTTTTAATAATTTTTTTTTATTTTTAAAAAGATATTTAGATTACATAAATGTTACACAAAAAATACAGGGATTCCCATATGTCCCACTCCTCACACCTCCCACAACCTCCCACATAAACAACTTCCTTCATTAGTGTGGCACATTCATTGCAATTGATAAATGCATCCTGGGGCATTGCCACTGAGCAGGGACCATAGTTCAAATTGTAGTTTATACTCTCTCCCACACAATTCTGCAGGTTATGGGAAGATATAAAATGGCCTGTAATTGCAATGTCATTCAGGATGATTCCCAAGTCCCGAAAAAGCCCCTGTATTATACCTGTTTTTCCCTCTCCCTGCCCCCAAAGCGTCCAGTGGCCACTGCCTCCACATCAATGTTGTAATTTCTTCCATTGCTAGAATCACAATAAGTCTATGGTAGAATACCAGTAAGTCCACTCTAGTCCACAGTTCATTCCCCAATCCTGAGGATTATGGGATAGTGATGTTCACCCCATCTCTAATTGAAAGGGGGCTTGATCCCATAGAGCCGATGGATGGGACTGTCTTGCTTGCAGTTGTAGGCTGTCTCATTTCCTTGGTATGGTGGTTGTCAATCCTCACCTCCTTGTTAGTTTTCCGGGGTGAGTTCAATGAACTGGAGAGCAGGTGTTGCAACTTGGCTGAGGCTCAGGGCCCAGCTGCTGCCACTATTCTTGACAGCATTTGCTAAAGTGGTGGGCCTAGAAGACCATGTTGGTTTCATTTGATATTGAGCCCCTGCCACCTCTGTTGGGAACCTGACAAAGGTGGAGCCAATCTAGAATTTGAGTTGTGCCAAATCCTTTATCTCATTTGAGAATGTGGATTAAGAGACAGAATTACAGCCAGGCAATGATGAGCACTTGAACTGCAGGTCATGCTGAGTCTGGTGATTAATTTTCAGTTTGAGGACATTAACTAGGAAGCAGGAAAATCAGGTCTGGAGAAAAAATTTGGAGACTGCAACTGACAGTAAAAAAAATGAGAACGGAGAGGACAAAAGGCCCTTCAACAGGTGAAAGAAATTGTCTGGGTTTCTTATTTTGTAATTTCATTTCTTCTGTAACGTGGCTGTGTATCTTATCCATTCATTCATTTGCCCATTAATTCAACAAATAATGATTGACCTACTACTTTGTGTTTCTACAGTTCTAGGTTCTGCGGATTCAAGATAAACAAGATAAATAATGTTCCTGTCTTCATGGAGCTTGCAATTTAGAGGAGGAAACTGAAGGAAGGAAAAAAGGAAGGAAGGAAGGAAGGAAGAAAGAGGGGAAGGAATGTAGGAAAGAATGAAGGAAAACCTACATATCTACAGAGAGAGAAAGAGAGAATTTTAAGTGCTTTGAGAAAAATGTAGAAGCGTAAAAGGTTAGAAATGTATGTGGGAGTGATGGTATTTAATTGGCTGGCTATAGTTTGTGTCTCTGAGGTGACATTTGATAATTAAAGGCACTTAGGAAGCAGGCTATGATGATAGCTGGGCAAAGAGAGTCCCAAGAAGATCTGAAAAAAAATGTAGAGGCAGTGACAAGTGTGGTGCTGGGGAAGAACAGCATGAAATTTCAGTGTGGCTGGAACAGAGTAAGCCAGGAAGAGATTGATGGAACTTGAGATCAGACACATATGAAGGCAAAAAGATCATGTAGGGCCTTGAAGGCCATGCTAAGGATATTTTGAGCAGGCAAGGTGGAATTGCCTGTGTTTTCCAATACTAATATAGTCAGAGTTCTCTAGGAAACAGAACTGACAGGAGATACCTGTTAATAATATGAGATTTTATAACATTCTGTCATGCAACCGTGGAGATGTACAAGCCCAAATTCTGCAGAACAGGCTGCAAACCAGGGGCTCTGATGGAGGTCCTTGATGAGTTCCCAGGAGATGCTGTCTGTCTGAAGTAGAGTTGGGAATTCTCTCTCTAAATGCTGAAATCGCTTCCCCTTTTAAGGCCTTCAGCTGATTGGATGAGACATCACTCATTGCTGACAGCAATCTCCTTGGTTGATTGTAAATGTAATCAACCATCTATGCAATCAACTCATGGATGATTAAAGTCCATGAAATGCCCTTGTATCACAATTAGCCCAGTGCTTGCTTGACCAAACAACTGGGTAACATTACTTGGCCAAGTTGACACATTAGCCTAACCATCACAACTAATAATTGTAATTATTTCCTTAGAGCTAGCTTGAGTAGGTTTCTGCTTCTTGAATATTAACAACTTTTGACTAGAACAGTTTTCAAACATTTTTCATAACAGAATCATGTTTTTTCAAATTCAATATCATGTGAAACCCTTAGTATAAGATATGGGAGCAGTGTTATTTTTAAAAACATATTTTACAAGCTCCTATTTATAACATTTGCTTACTATAAAGCCAAATTAATGAGACAATGACACTGTTTTAATAAGTAGAAATGTGAACTCCAGGTTATGGATGGTAGAAGCAGTTTCAATCTTCAATTTTATTTTTGTATTTTGCATTGCTTGCATATTGGGAAAAAAAATCCTGATTCACACCAACCAATAGGTGCAAATGGTAAACAATTTTAACAGCTCATCTTGAAATCTCAGGATTTTCTTCAAATAAACTGACCTAGAAACCTGAAAGTGGAACAATGGTTATTTTTCTTTAAAAATGTGGATTCTTATTAATAACTAACATATCTGCATTGTTCATCGTAAATATAAAAGGGAGGAAATAAAGTTATAAAATTTAAAGTAAATGTTAAAACTATTTACATTATGAATATGACTTGGTATCACAAGTCATGTGTTTTATTTGTCATTGCACAGCTGACTGTTACGCTGTGGTGATCATGTACACCCAGTGGACCTGGCTGAGTCTGGGCTGCTCTTAACAGAGCACAGCAGGCTTGTGCTGCATTAGGTTACTTCCTTAAATCATTTTTCACAAAGTGCATATATGAAGGAACACATTTATTAGAAGGCCAGGTTACAGCTACAACCTTCTTTATCAATGATCCAATTTATAGAAGTTCAAATATATGTACAGATTATTATGAGGCCTGTACAAATATTTGTTAACCTGCATGACTAAATTACCATGTTGATTTCCAATGAGCTAAAATTTGGTATAAAGCATTATTTGATTGTGCTTTTTTCTTTATTATAAAAAGTTTAAAATTGTTTTAAAAATTAAAAATGTAAACCTTACTTTTACAGGACCCAAAGCTTCTCTGAAGAATTCCATTGATATCAGAACAACTCTTTAAAAATGTTCAGGATTGGATGTGGCTCAGGTGGTTGAGTGCCTGCTTCCCAGATGGAAGGTCTCAGGTTTGGTTCCTGGTGCCTCCTAGGGGCAAAGAAACAAACATCAAGCAAACAAATAAAGGAGCCAACTCAGGGGAGCTGATGTGGCTCAGTGGTTGGGTGCTGGCTTCCCATATGCAAGGTACTGGGTTCATTCCCCAACCCTGGTACCTTGAAAAAAAAAAAGGTATAAAAATGATTGTTCATATTAAGCCTTAATATCACAAATTATGAAATTAAAACCCAATGAGGAATATTGCATGACCTCACTGATATGAATTAAGCAAATCGAGCAAACTCACAGAGCTAGAATCTGGAAGATAGGTTTACAGGAGACAGAAAGGGAGAAGAAGGTTGTGAGCCAATGCCCATATGGGCAAAATCTGTAAGGTGGGAGGGTGTAGCTGTGCAGTGGATGGGCATGACAGTGGTACAGTGATGCTATTGGGTTGGGCAGTGCTGGTTTCTGAGGGGGTTAGTGTGGGGAGGGTGGGTTGGACTATATTCATGGAAATGGGAGAGGGTGGGGGAGGGAGCAGGTGAACTCTGCGGATTTGTGGGTATGTGGTTGAAACTACAGTGTTGAGAATGTTCCTTTGGCAAATATGGCAGGGGAGGGTTACTGGTTTAGAGTGTTGGATGTTGGGTGTCATGCAGGGCAAGGCACACCTGGGGCTGGCTTCTAGGGAGTGTGTGTGTTCTTCTTGTCATATTGTGTTATATCAGTGGGTGGAGACCCACATAATGAGCTGGAAGGTGTTGGACTCCCATCCTGGGGAGTTCTGCTATGTTCTCAAATAGAGGGGGCAGGAGTCTCTCGAGAGCATAGGCAGCACCTAATAGGGGAGGACAGGCCAGTATGTCAAGCCCTCAATGTTGTTGCAAGTAACTATGACTCTTGTTCTACAAGAAGTGAAGCTTGGTGGTTGCCGTGGGTCCCGAGAGGAGGGGGAAGGAGGAATAGAATATGGAACGTGGGGCATTTTAGGGGCTATGGAAGTGTTCTACATGATCTTGCAATGATGGATACAGGCCATATTAAATTTCATCAAAATTTATAAAAGTGTATGGTCCAAAATATAAATCATAATGTAAATCATTGACCATGGTTAGTAGTAATGTTTCAATATTTGTACATTAATTGTAACAAATATACATTCCACATGTAAAATGGTATTATAGGGAAAAGGAAAAAGGGGGAGAATGTTGGGTTTATGGGAATCCCCTATATTCTGTATGTCACTTTTCTGTAAACTAAAGCTTCTTTGAAGACAATGAAAAAAATTAAGATACTGGGAGAATAAATGGAAGAAAATGTCATTGTACATACAAGACAACAGAACTTATGGTGATGAAAGACATAATGTCAAAAAATTTTTCTCATTTTATATTTTAATTACTTTTTATTATTCCAATTTTTAAAAAATATTTTGCATTTTATTTGTTATTCTTAAAACTAAAATTATTTCATTTTCTTACTAATTATAATTGTTTATTTTGTTTGCTTCAGTTTTGAAGAAGTTTTGGATCACAGAAGGGTTACAACTGTGACAGGGGAGTGTCATTGGTGCGAGGTGTCAGTGATGGGGGATGCATGGGAGGAAGCTTACCTGGGGCATACCTGTAAGACATATAAATGTGTTCAAATATTCATGGGGCATTGTCACGGTGGGTGGAGATGAAAAACAAAACAAAACAAAAAAAAACCCCAAAACAACAACAACAAAACCCAATGAGAGAACTGGGAAGATGGTGGGAAATCTCAGACTAGAACACAGATCTGCTTGTCTCATAGCTTATGACTCTTTCTAATTTGGACACTGGTAATTTTTGTTTTCTTCATACCAAATAATGAAAGTGTGTTTCAAAATATTTGATCTTTTAAAACTATATTCCAGTATAGTTTATGAAACACATTGTAATATCTTTGCATTTATTTCTATGGTGTCTTTAAAAGGATACAGAGAGAAATTCTAACTACTAGATGTAGTTATATTAAAATACTTATCTAGTATTCTGAGTAAATACCGTACTTTCTTCGGGAAATGAAAGGGCAAAGCTATTTTTCTCTTGGCTTTGGGCTATATTTGTGTACTAAATCTTTATTTTTAAAAATGGAAACTTAAAAATAATTTTTGAAATGAGAATTTAATTTCCACTTACATTAAAATCTTAATGATAAAAAATAAATTAAACCCACCCCCAAATGAAATAACATATTGCAGGAAAAAAGAGCCCAAACTTGAAAATCTTTTTTATGCTCATTTGGACACCTGTTCTGAAATGAGACATAATAGTCTGGCTCAGCCTGCTACTATGCAGTCTCTACCAGGGTGAGGACTATGTTTGCCTTGTGTTCTTTTGCATCACCAACTTCTAGAATGGTGTGTGGTGCATAGTACATATTCAATGTTTTGCTGTCTTCTTGGCAATGTAGCCAGAGAAAGCATTTCAAGACTTAATTCCCAGTGGTCTTAACTTAGATTCATAAATAAAAAGTTATAAAGGCCAGCTTTATTGAGAGTTGGGTGTTCAGCCTAAGGGTTCCTCTAGTATTACCATTTAATGTGTAGATTCAGATCTTAAAACCCTCAAGCCATTTTCTATCCAATTCTATCCAATTGAAGTAGTTGAGAAACTATTCTTACCCGGATGACCTCTAAAGTTCTTCAAGTTTTCTAATTCAGTTGTGATGGAACTGCATAGTTAATGGTCAATCCGATTATAATTGTGTCTCTCTGTCACTTAGTATGATTCTCAAACTTCCACTATTAGTGGCTGACATCCCAAAGGCTGAGGGACAGTAGGCTTTTGATTTGTCTCAGCTAAGTATGGCTGGCATGGCTGTGTAGGTGTATCCATGCTGGCTTATTTTCAATAGATGCCATGAATAACTTGAGTTTCATTTATTCAATGATTGACCTGTTAATTCATCTCTTTGTGTTACTTGGAATTTGAGTGTGTGTCTAGTAAAAATTAAAGACATTGAAAATTTCAGAATGAAAACTGTGTTTACGTCTTATTAATGTCCAGGTGCTATCCTAAGCTGTGATTCTGTTCAGAACCTGTCTTTTAAGCCTCCCTCTGTTTGGTATTACAGCTATCACTGAATTAGTGTGCAATTTAGTTTGCCCCTGAGATTAGCTCCTCTCTTTCTTCTGGGCAGCCAATCATCAACCTAACAATGTTTCCTTATGCTTCTGTGTCAACACCTTAGTGTTGTGCTCATGTTTTGGCTTATTGCCAATGAGTGAAACTCTGAAAACTTTATGGAAGTGCTGACTCTGCTAAAGCTCCTAATGGAAGAACATAATAAGAATATGGTCTTAAATTTCTAGGAGCTGTTCAGTCTCAGAGAATCACAGTACTAGAACTTCCTCAATTGCCTCCTTCAGTTGAGTGGCCACTACTCTGGTGAATGATCCTGTCTGAATTGTGAGAAGACTCTAGGACGCAGGATCACTAATACTGAATAACTGTTGCTCTTTGGAAGAAGAGCATGGAGATTAAAATGGTGGATGAGCTGATGACAATGAATTTTGACCCCTTTAGTCATTATATTCTGATCTCTTTCCCAATAAAACTTTGACTGAGCTTCACAACCCACCTGTTTTTTCATGCTTTCTCCTTTCTTCCTCTATCAGCTCCAGCCCCACCCCCCACCCCCGCAATTTAGAGAATAGAATAGATGGAGTTTCTTGGCACCGTCTTTTTGGAACTGTCCTCTAGATGCCACTTCCTTCTCATCTTAGCAATGCCCATCCTCACCACTGCATATTTCAGAATGGCTCCAATTACTTCCTTTCTTCCTTCTTCCCTCCTCTCCTTATTAAAATATATTTGTTTGGTGTCACATTCCTTCAGGATCCTGAGTTCGACCAGGAAGATCATTATCTGGTCTGGTCTGCTAAGTAATGACTGTGCTAGTGAGCATTACTGAGTTAAGAAGTAACTCCTCACTAGTTTTATGTTTGTTTCACTAGAGTCCATCTTAAGGCATGACTTTGGAACAAGAAATAAGGTAAGACGTGGAAATTTCACAATGGAGAGGGTGAAAGTGGGAGGGAAGGCAGATATCCTGGGGCAAACACACCTGTCATGTCATTCAGGTTATATCACATAGCCAACTGCCTACTGTCCCTGTCTTTGAACCCTGATGGTGGGAGTTCATGTACTGTCTCAAGGGCAAGCCACAGGAAGAACACAGCATACTCTGATAACTGCCTCCTGAACAGTAAGTGCTTAAAAGTCAGTTCACAGTCTTTATGTTTTTGCTTTATTTTCCCAGTAATTGGGCATTTCTGTTTACAAAATTCCTCCTGTGTGAGGTAGTTCCCTTCCCCACCAAATGATGTAAAGGAAAGCACCAGTACATGAAACAATGACATGTGAAGCCTCCTGTTGCAGTTATGTTCTAGGCTGATTCCAAACATCCAACACTTAAATAGATGGTTGCAAAGTTTTGCTGGTAAGTGTATTTTTGTTTTACATTTTATATTACAATATAATTATAATATAATTATATTACATTATATTTATATGTTTCTAAATAAATCTATAATTTTACATTTTGAACTTTTGACTGACTTGAATGAGCAAATTAACAGATTTTTCCAGCATTGTATACACACAGCCCAATTCAAGGAACAGATACCCAAAGCTAATTGCATAACTGTTGTGTCCTAGGCTTACACAACTTTGCATTTTTCACTTCTGTTTTCTGGGGTCCAGGTGATTGAATATCTGTCTTCTCTCATTGAGCACCCACTCAGAAAACAGCTCTGTGACTGCAGTGCCCCAGCAACTAGATTTAAATAATGACAATTTCCACTGATTTTCTGCCAGGGTAAATAGCTGTAAGTAATTTTCGAAATAATAATACTGGACTAAGTGATCATCCTCAGTTAATCAATGAAAAAACATCTTAGAGCTCATTCAGGTCTAACAATCTAGAAGGTATCAATCTTGAGAGGAGGGTTTAGTTCAGGTAAAATGCTAATTGTCTTCTATTTTTTGTCAGTGCTGACAGTAATACTAAAACTCCTACAAACTAGCCATTATTTATTGACTGATAAAACTAGAGAGAGCCTTCTATTAGGGAGAAAATATGGGAAAGCACAGACTCTGGAGTCAGAATGCCTGGGTTCAAATCCCAGCTCCATAATGACAGCAGCATGTCCTTGCACAAGTTACTGAACTTCTTTTCCTTAATGTTCTTATATTCATAAAGCAGAAATAATAACAGTACTTCCTCATACTGTGATGAGCAAATGAGGTAATATATCTGAAGCACTTTGCAATGTGTCTGGCACATAGTAAGCACTAAAGAAATGGTGGCTATTGTTATGAATTTCATGAGTTTTTCTTGATCTCAAAAGGAGCAACCCCTTCAGACTCCTAGGCAAAGCCAAAGCTGAAACTGGAGCTGACAAATTCGGGTAAAATGTATTCTTACTGCTGAGAATGAAGGCTGCCTCTAACAAAGGAAAGTTTAGGTTAAGACATCTTCAGGGCCTAGGAAAGGATGGTGGAGACCAACACGGATGGGAGCTGAGTGGCTAATGAGGACTATTCAGCAAAGGAGCTGTTCCTCTAGCACTAGTAATGGCCTGAGCTGATCTCCATGATTGTTTCTGAGTCCTGGGGCTATTCCTGATGTGTATACAGCACTGTCAAGATCTCTGCCGTAGACAAGGTCTCTCCATTCCATAGGAAATGATTGTCTTCAAAAACATTTGACAGATTTCAAGTCTTTGCTAGTATATTATTTTATAGTTCAAAACCAGACCATCAAACCAAAGGATTATCCAAAAAATGATGTTTGTTACCAAGTTGGAGACATGGATCAGGGCAGTAGATGAACCAGTGAAGAAGATATAAGCACAGAATGAAGGAAGGCTGAGTCAGGTGGAAGGTCATGTGCAGGAGGGAGAGTAATACGGAATTGTATCTCACCAGCGTATTAGATTCAAAAGTCAGCACTTAAGGCAAAAAATTGCATAGTAAAAGTTGTCTTTGAAAATCCCTTTTATTCCTCAAGAGGTTTAACTTTTGTTCCTTGTGTATACAATTCTACATAGTATATGTATGACTCATGTATGAAAATTTAAACAATATATGAAAAGTAGTGCATATGCAGAATGTAATTTTATAACATTTTATAAAATGTTAAACTGATTCTTGAACATGGACAGAATCACCTATTCTGTGGTTCTTACAACCCTGGTTGGACACTGGGTAAACTTTTATTCTTTGAGGTACATGTTATACCATTTGTTCTTAGCCTGCATACTCTTTCATGCTTATTTACACCTGAAGATTAATGTATTAGGTTGGTGTAAAGGTAATTGTGGTTTTGTATTGTTGAAATTTGCTGTTTGATATTGGCATAAATTCTTAAATAAATATGGTTAGGTTATGCATCATTTTAATGTGCATTTCTTGCTTTATATATATTTTTGCTAATGACTTATTACTTGCTGTTTATTTTATATTTATTTTGTACTATGGAAATGATGTTAGACAAAAAGCAAATTCGAGCGAGCAGCAGAGACAACTGCAACATCAACAACGCATTTGGTTAGGAACTGCTAACAAAAGTACAGCGCTAACAAACATTTTGCAAGGGAGACGAGAGCCTTGAAGATGAGAAGCGTAGTGGCCAGCCATCGGAAGATGACAATGACCACTTGAGAGCAATCATTGAAGCTGATCCTCTTACAACTGCACGAGAAGTTGCCGAAGACCTCAACATCAACCATTTGAAGCAAATTGGAAAGGTGAAAAATCTTGACAAGTGGGTGCCTCATGAGCTGACCGAAAATAAAAAAAATCGTCATTTTGATGTGCTGTCTTCTCTTATTCTATGCAACAACAATGAACCATTTCTCTATCGGATTATGATGTGCAATGAAAAGTGGATTTTATATGACAACTGGCGACGACCAGCTCAGTGGTTGGACCGAGATGAAGCTCCAAAGCACTTCCCAAAGCCAAACTTGCACCAAAAAAAGGTCATGGTCACTGTTTGGTAGTCTGCTACCTGTTTGATCCACCACAGCTTTCTGAATCCCGGCGAAACCATTACATCTGAGAAGGATGCTCAGCAAATTGATGAGATGCATGGAAAATTGCAAAGCCTATAGCCAGCATTGGTCATCAGAAAGGGCCCAATTCTTCTCCACGACAATGCCCAACCACACATTGCACAACCAAAGCTTCAAAAGTTGGACAAATTGGGCTACGAAGTTTTGCCTCATCAGCCATATTCACCTGACCTCTCGCCAACCGACTACCACTTCTTCAAGCATCTCAACAACTTTTTGCAGGGAAAATGCTTCCACAACCAGCAGGATGCAGAAAATGCTTTCCAAGAGGTCGTTGAATCCTGAAGCATGGATTTTTAGCTACAGGAAGAAACAAACTTATTTCTTGTTGGCAAAAATGTGTTGATTGTAATGGTTCCTACTTTGATTAATAAAGATGTGTGTGAGCCTGGTTATAATGATTTGAAATTCACAATCTGAAACTGGAGTTACTTTTGCACCAAACTAATATTTTTTCAGAAGAAAGGTATTTAGTTAAAGATGATATAACATGTGGATACTTTGTTCTCCAAGGTTGTCAATATCATAGAGAGTTGGATATCAGTTTTAACAAAGATGCCTCTAGGAAATTAAAGAAGAAATTCTTGCATTTATGTGTGCTTCTAAGGGGATGGACAGGGGTTCCTTGTTAGGAGAGTAGTGAAAAAAAACTGCATATAGCATCACTTTAAGAAGGATGACCAAAATGAGTGAGCATCTTTGCTCCATTTTTCTTGGTTGTTTACTTTCCAATGAGAATAGAGATAGTTTCTACAGGGGCAGTCTTAAACTTACTGAATGAGAAGCCAGGTGATAATGTTGTGATTGAGAAGATATTAGGGAACAACTTATCCCCCACATCTGGTCTATAATCTATATGGAATTTTATATGAGATTAAGTTCTTTGGCTCACATTTCTCCTCTGTTAGTGAAATAACACATTAGAGTTATCAGTTATTGTGCCAGAGTCAGACTAGAATCTCTTTCTTCTTTCTGTATACATACAAAACTACATTTTCAACCTCCCTAGAAGTTAGGTTGGTGTATTATTCACCAAAGGGGTGCTGATGGAAAATACCAGAAATCTGTTGGCTTTTATAAAGGGTATTTATTTGGGGTAGAACCTTACAGTTACCAGGCCATTAAGCATAAGTTACTTCCCTCACTAATGTCTATTACCATGTGTTGGAGCAAGATGTCTGCTGACATCTGCCAGGGTTCAGGCTTCCTGGGTTCTTCTCTTCCCAGTACTCATTTATCTCTGTGCTCAGATCCTCTGTTTTCTCCACAAGATCAGCTGTAGACAATGATGTTCTCTAGGCGGCCTCCACAAGGTCAGGTGTAGACTATCAGGCAAATGGTTCTGTCTCTCTCCCCAGGGCTTCTGCTGTGTCTAAGAGTCATCTCTATTTCTCTGTGTTCTTCTCCTGTGTGTTCACTTCCCAGGCTTCAGCTCAAAACTCAGCATCAGAGCTCCAACTCTGTCCTTTGCCATATCTTTTATCTGTGAGTCCCCACCACTTAGTGAAAGCCCTAATCATAATTTAATCACACCCAGAGGAACAGACCAGTTTACAAACATAATCCAATATCTATTTTTGGAATTCATAAATAATGCCAAACTGCTACAGTTGGGAATAAATGAATATCAGTGCAAGGGATACCTACCACTTCCAGGCTTAGATTTAAAATCCCCTGCTTGGTCTTCAAGTTCTTTTTTCCTTCCTTGGTGATTGAGAAGGTTATATCAAAGATGACAATATTACCAGATGGAAGCAGCCTGAATCCCTGAGTCCTCACTTGGAGAAGAGCCTTTTAGGAGAGCTGTCCATCTACATCAGACTGTGTATAATGATCAGTATACCTCTTTAATATTAAGCCATTGGGATTTTGACGTTGGTTGTTATAGTAGCTAAGGTTAATTATCCTAATACCTACATTACTATGAAGAAGTGAAATACTGCCATTAAAAACCTAAATTAGGTGACATTGACTTAGTTGTAGAGATCTTGGTAGCAAGAAAACTGATAATGGAGGCTGAAATGATGGTTATCTATATGATGCAGTGGCAAAATATTTAGTGAAACTGTCACCTGCTATAAATTAGAGGTCAGAACAAGTTCCTACTCAGCCTGCAGCTTTAGGGGAAATGGTTGAAATGAATTAAAACATTAGTATGGGTTGGCTATTACAGGCTGTGTTTTCAAGGAATTACAAAAAGAGATGAGTTCAGAAAATAATTGGCTACTTTATAAACAGAAATGAAAAGGAATTAATGGAGTTTAAATTATGTGGGCACTTGCAGTGTGGGAAAAGCAGTTTCTAAATTCCAAACTGGAAGAGTTGGTTTGGAAAAACTCTGTTAGTTGAATAAAGTAACTTGAGGCAAAGATCAGATTAAGGGTGTGGCCTTTCCTTAGCTGGCTATCAACTAATTCTTGCTAGTAGTTTACTGATAAGGACAATTACCTCATTCTCCAGTTACAGATAGCCACCATTAGATTGGGAGACAGAAGCATGAGGGTTGAGAAAGCAGAGTAACAAAGCTGATTTAAGAATTAAACCTCAGAAAGAAAGTTGAAAGTGGTTACTAGCTAATGGAAAATGTATTGGAAACCTATTACTTCGTTGAGGGAATTGTATTGCCAAAGAAACTATGAGTCTGGACTGAAAAACCCTTTGGCTGTTTGAGTTTTAGGTACCCCTTAGGCACTGAAGCAGATTACACCATCCATTTCTCCTCAGTGGATCCTAGGATCCGGCCCTGGACATAAAATCTTCTGTATCATTATCTATGTCCTCTTTTCCCTTTCCTTGGTGATGTGGAGACCATCTGTAGGTGACTTTTATCCCTGAGATATTGCTTGGAAGATACCTACCCAGGGAAGCTGCTTAACCTTTGTTGAACTGTGATGTGAGCAAGAAATAAACCTATATTTTGTTAAGCCACTGCAAATTTGGAATTGTTCATTATAGCAGTTAGCATAACTCATGAAGACTCATAGAGACACACACATTAATGTAGAGACTATTCTCTTGTATAAACCATACTTTGATAGGGCAGGAGGCAGTAAGATCATAATGGGGATCAGTTAGTATCAGCAGGGAGAGGATGTTGAAAATAGAATGCATTTTCTGCCTGGAAGTGGCTCTTGACCCTCAACTGTATTCTATTTGTGCATGTGTGTACATGTGTGTGTACCCATAACACCTATTATATACATGATGAGGAAAATGGGGCCAGTCACAGGTAGTGAAACAGAGCAGGTAAAGTGGTGGCCCTCTGTAGCAGTTTGAGATTATTTATGAATTCCAAAAAGAGAGATTATATTTGTAAACTGGTCTGCTCCTTTGGGCATGATATCATTTGATTGTATTAGATTCAGCTGAGTTGTCTGTGATTAAATTATTTTAAGATTAGGTCTTTGATTTGACAATGTCATTAGGGTGACTCAGTTTGAGTCCCCACCCCCTTTTTGGGCTATATAAATGGACACTCAATCAAGAAGACACACAGAAGTAGATACACAGAGGAATAGAGAGAGATCCATAGACACGGAAGAGGAGGGAACTTGTCAGCTTTGATCTTGTGGCCCCTGGAAGAGAGATGAGCCATTTGCCTGAAAGTTTATAGCTGACCTTGTGAAGAGAACAGAGCAGCTGAGCACAGAAAGAAATGAGCCCTCCACCCTACAGCTGAGATCGGAAGAAGTTGGGACCATGAGCCTTAAGAGGAAAGAGGAATATCATCTGCCATCTTGCTTCAACACGTGGCAACAGATGAGAAAGTAACCTTGAGTTGTACTCTTTAGGGTCTTGCAACTGTAAGCTGCTACGCCAAATAAATACCCTTTATAAAATCCAACAGATTTCTGGTACTTTGCATCAGCACCCATTTGCTGGCTAATATACCCTCTTTCTAGTTCTCCTTTCAATGACCCCATTATCTTTTTCTTCTTTGCCACATAACAATCCCTTCTTGTTTTACACTCAAAATTGAGTTGTTTATGACATCTGTAATCTAATGTGCAGCAAGTGTTGTTCTGATGAATCAGGTTGGCTGGGTAAGTTCTTCAAAGAGTACAGACTTCACAGAAGGGGAAGGAGCATCCTGTGTCAAGGACCCACCTCATTCCCAGCTGGCTATCAACTAATTCTAACAGAAAATGACTCTCTTTCCAGAACCACTTATATTTTAATTGGAACACCCAGGGGATTTCCAAAGCTTTCAAAAAATTTTTTTTTTTTTATTTGAAAAATTTTATTTGTAGTAGATGAATTCACATTGTTTAAAATAAAAATAAATTATATTGAGCAAAATTTGTTTACATCACCTCCTCTACCTCGAAAAGTTAACCACCTTTACCAGCCCGTTACATAAAATAAATCCTTAATGATGATATTTTAGGTACCAACAACTGTTGGGGAAATATTTTTGGACAGGGCATGCTTTCTTCAAATTACACACAATAAGAGGCCATCTACTTGACCTGTATACAAAATGGGCCTGAAATTGAGAAATAAACATTGAGAAGTCATCTCAATCTTGTGCCCTCCTTTCTACTAAAGACCAATCACTTGATTTTCATACCATTAGATTAAAATAGATTGCTTAATTTTAAACTCTTAGTTACTGAGATCAACATCCAACCATTAACTGACAGCAAATTTTAATTGTGAGCAATTTAATTTTTGTAGCAAAGATTTACATATTTATCTTATACAACCTTCTCAGACATATTTTCCTGTCTTTCTGCTGGTATCCAGGAACAAACATGCTGTAGCGATCACATAGTAATGATATCACAGCCCTGCTGTGTTTCCCCAGTGAGAATGCAATCAGCTGCACCAGATTTTCTGAATTTCTTTCCTATAGATTCTCTTATTACTTTTCTCTATGGCAACAGTCCACAGAAATTTAACCTCCCCTTTTTATTTAGAAAAATCAATTTGATTTGAATTATAAAAATTCAGTCTTAAAGATGCACTCCCTATTTTCTTTGAATTTAATTTCTTGTGACAGTTTCATTCAAAATTTTAAGTAGTAAAAAATGAAAACGAAGTTCTCAATGTTGAATATTAACCATGTGTCTGCAATTGTTGGAGGGGAAGTAGGGATCTCAGGGCCTTTGAATCTATGCAACGGCAGATGTAAAGATCAAAAAGGAAAAATCAGAAGTACAAACGTAGGGAAAGCACTTTGAAGTGTGGGTGATTCTTACCAAAGGAAGCCAATTTCTCCAATTTACTAACATAACACTGGGGCAAATAAACCCTTAGTGCGAATGAGTTGATGCTGAAATGTTGGTAAACAGACTAACAGATTGGAGAGTGTGCTTTAAGTGTTCTGCCTTCTCATTTTCTTTCATTATATGAGGACAATACAGAAACACATAAACAACAAAAACAACAGCAGAGACAAATGGGGGTTGGGAAGATTACTTGGGACTACTTAGAATTCTGAATATAAGGACAGATGTGGCATTTTGAAAATTTGAAGATATCTTTGTAAGCAAATGATCAATAAGCAAGGACTTCCAAAATTTTAAAATCTGATGCTTCTTTTTGTTTAAAATATAGTATAGAAGTAAACTTATAAGACATTACCTTTTTGATCAGAATAAAAAAATTCTAAATTCATTTATGGTTTAGCATGTATAACTATTGTCCAAAATTTTAACAATTTTGTTATTGCCCTTATTTAATGGCAATAAGTACGATTTGGGAATCTTTTAAAGGTTGCCTCCTGACCTAAGAAACCCTAAGGAGTCTTAGGACAAGAGTTACATGGGGTTATTTTAGATCTCTTTGCTTGTTGATTTTTAGTCTTTAAAGAATGTTTCTTTTGGCTTCTTGTGAATGACTTTCTGAATGATTTTGCTTCTTCTCTTGTACATGCATTATGATGATCTCAATGAGCAACATGTTGGACTCTGAATTTGCTTCCATATGGAACAAGTTAGCAGCTATTTAATTTCTAAAAATGTTTATGAAGTCCACAGTCTATTGTTATTTTTAGGGAGGCTTGTTCAGATCTTTGCCAGACAGCTAATTTGGAACTCCAGAGATTCTCCTTCTTCATGAAACTCCTCCAGAAAACACACCACCTTAAATATACTGAGTTATTAGAACGTTTAAAATAAAGGTATTGATTCCTTGTCTTAGTCACATTCTCTTTCAGTAGTTTGTATTTAGCCACACATGACAAACAGATTTTTTTAAAAATTCAAATATTTGTCTATAAGTTTATTTGGGTTTATAATCAGTGAGCAAATTGTGTTCATGATTGACCAAAAAATGCATATGTAGTTTAGGAATCATGTAGGCCCTTAAATAAACTTATTATTTTTTTAAAGCTGATCTGAATTCATCTGTTTTTAGCATGTAAAATGAGACTTAGAGACAATATTTAACTTGTGGTTGTTTCCAGGGTTCCAAAATCATGATCCTTAGGTGGTTCAATTTTTTTTTTCTTGGCCTGTTAGCTCAGAGTTATCCATTTGTTCAAGGGTTTGGCATTTTTTAGTATTCAGCCTTCATCGTTCCTTCTGAAAGCTTTTTGTGGCTGAATGTTGAACACTCACAAAAGCTGAGAGGTATTTAAATGTGAAAATGAATTCTTATAATTAGATTTACTCTTTTTAATCAAGAATGCAAAACACTGCTTCTTGTTCTCAGTGAAACTTTGCAGAGGAAGTTGAGAAAATGTAAAAGTAAATGTGTCTGTGTCTGCCTATTTGAAAATCTGTCTCTCTCTTGATTTGTTCTTACTCGATAATGTTCTTCTCATTATATGATTACTTAGTTGTAGCTATAAGAGACTATTTGAATTACAAAAATGCCAGCCTGGTGGCATTAGAGATGCATATTGTAGAAGGCACTTATCTCAGGGTGGCAACTTAGAGTAAAATAATTGTGGAAAATGGAAATGCCATGAGAAAGAAAGTGGGAAAGGAAAATGACTCATGTAAGGACATGTAATTTAGCTCCAGCTAAGTTTGGAGTTGTAGGGACCTTATTTTGTTACACACAGTACCTGCTTTGGAAGACATCACAGACAAAATATTAAAATGCAGGTTCTTTTTTATTTTTAAAGCCAGTAGGGATTCAATGGAGATTTTTTAAAAAAACATTAATTTAAAAATAAAATGAATTTGTCAGTCTCAGGAACCAGTCTCTCTCCCTGGATGAAAAATAATTTTGTTTTGATTTATGCATTTAATATTTCACACTGGAAATGTAAAACTACAGCAGTTATTTTATAGTGACTGAAACCAGGAAATATGGGGATAATTCATTATATTTATTATTTTTCTTTATAAAACTATAAATCAATGGTATTGAAAATTAAGTGTATGGTCTACTGTGAGGTCGTTTTTGAGGTATAACAGTACTTTACATAAGGCTTTCTAGGATCTGACAGAAACCTGAATTACTCATAAGAGTCTTGAATTTTCCTTCACCCTAATCAAATTAATAAAACAATTTCAATTCTAAAAGCTATTAATGCTCTGTGGAAGAGAGCAAAAGTTGTGAATTACCTTCAGTGCTTCAGTGTCTTTTTGAATTTTGTATACTTCTGGGAAACACCAAAACCAAAAAAGTAGGTTTTTTTTTTTTTTAAAAGGGAGAGTACTGAGAATTGTCATTGTTATTCTGCTGACATATTTCACTGGTATGATAATTTGTGTTCCTCTATTGTTATTGTACTGCCAAGAAAGACTATTGCTTGTCCCTTGAAAGGTCTTTTGAACTCCTCTTTTAAAAAAAAAACTTTTTAGGAGGTACCAGGAATTGAACTTGGGACCTAGTACATGGGAAGTAGGTGCTCAACCACTTGATTTACATCAGCTCCCTTTTGAACTCCTTTTTTAAGGAAAAAAAATAAAAAATAGATTTTTATAGAAGTGTTTTAGTTTTTAGGGTTAATTACCATTCTACATCCAAAATGTTTTGAAGTCCCTTGTGAACGGAATTGTAGCATGTGATCAGGTATATAAACAGGACAGAGATATTAAAAGGAACAGAGATATTATGTTACTGGCTACACTAGATGAGCAAATTCTTTAGTTTGTCACTGAAATGAATTGACTTAAATTTTTGGCATCTAAGGCAAAAGATAAATAAGTTGCATTACATAACCTTCACTGTCTAACCTAAAAATAAGCATATGCATTAGTCTGTGGAAAGAAACTTATTTCGGGATGTAAATTCAAATTCTTTATGTGGATCCTCATGTAAGGGGCTTTTAATAATAAACAATGTCTTTAACTCCTGCTTTTTCTTACAGAAACATATTTTCACATTGACCCTTTTTGGATTAGTCCTCTTTGAAAGTTGAGGATATGATATTAAGCCATAACTCAGTGAAGGCATTCCTTTGGAGGGGTTTCAGATAATAAAATAAAAGTATTCTGCTTGTTAAAGATCTAGCGTAATACAAAGCTAGCACTGGGAGAATCCAAAAGATGGAAGGGCTACCAAGCCCCTTGGGTGGTCTCTCTCAAATTTCAGATTCTTTAAGTGAGCCTTTAGTAAGTGCTGTATAACAGTCAATTTCAGGATGGAATTCTGAACCAGAAACCCATAGATGGGAGTGAGTTATTGCATTCTCACACACCCCAAAACATCCAGCTTTAACATAGTTATGGGCCACTACAAAATTAAAAGTTAGGACCAGTATGTTCTCCAAATCTTTGCAACTATTTGCTTAGCTATTGCAACTATAGAGCATGGGTGACTGTGGTGGATTGAATTATGTACCCCAATTTAGAATGCTCTTAGTCTTGATCTTAGTATTCTTGTGGTGTGAACCCATTATAAACAGGATCTCTTGAAGATGCTGTTTTTGTTAAGATGCGGCCCAACTGACTGAGGCTGGTCCTTAGTCCAGATTACTGGAGTCCTTTATAAGCAGAAGAAGTTCAGACAGAGAGATAAAGCCACAAGAAGGAGCCGGAAGTCAGAAGTCAACTGAATCGAGAAGAGAAAGGAAATGGCATCACCATGTGATCCGAGGCATAGATGTAAGCCGAGGACCTCCAAAGACTGCAGCAAGCTGCCACTAGAATGCTACAGACTTTTCACCTTGCTGACACATCAATTTTGGACTTCTAGCCTCAAAACTGTGAGCCAATACATTTCCATTTTTTATGCCAAACCATTGTGTGGTATTTGTCGTAGCAGCCTGGAAAACTATGACTGTGGGTTTGAATTAGCCAGAACAAAATTTTTGTTACCTATGGAAAGTCTAGCTCTTATGCAGAACTACATTGCTTAATAGCCCTGCCAGAAAGAGTTAGCTGCAAAATGCATACAACGTACCTAAAGCTGTTGAATGGCATTACCTGATAGCATCCATTTAACGGTTAGAGGATGCCTAGCAGATACTACCAGCTTTAATGGAAATGAGACCAAGTAACTTCTTTTGATTTTTACTAGTTGATAAGTTCAGTGCTTAAGACCATTATTTGCTTTATTGCCAGAGAAATTCAACTGTGTGACCAACATAAAGAAGGATATATGGCATATCTTTAGCTATAGCAGAAGAGAATACAATTTTTTCATGGACTAGTTCAACCATATTGCGTAGTTGAGAAAATAAAAGAAGTGAGGCTAAGATATTGTGCTCTTGGAGACCAATTAAAAAATTGCCAGGATGCCCGTTTTTGTCTATTCATAGTCTAATGACCGTATCAAGATTGGACTGTTTGTACCACAGACTGACGAAAAATGGATGAGCTAAAAGTGGGGGGAGGGAGTTAAGATGTTGGTAGTTGAATAATGGTGCTAGAAATCTGCTGGGGGCATAGAGTTTAGAGGGCATGTCTAACAGATCAAGCATTTGAAATTAAGAACATAAAGAGCCCATTTGTTAATGTTGGCCACTCTGAAGGACTTTGAGCTCTAATTTGACAATGATAAGAACACGGTAAGAATAGACTGGAAACAGTTTTGGTGACAAGATTGTGGCCTTTTAAAATATTAAGTGATTTATCAAATACTTTGCCTTGCATACTATACTGCTATTGTTTCCCATCACGGAGGTCCATCAAATATATAAAATATGGAGAGAGTTGTGTGAATTTAAATGGAGATTTATGGTTCTATGTATCCTCTGATAAAAAGCCAAATCATTGGCAACCATATCACCAAATCGTCATAGTTTTCCTAATGCCTAAATTCAAAGTGTCTCATTGAAATCTTGTATTTTATAAACTATATGATATATCTTATACATATTACATAAGATATTTTATATATTTATATATGTATTTATGTATACTGACAAATTTGTGAATTTGTAAATGGGAAGAGGGGAAGAGAAGAGAAGAAAGGACATTTTGTTTTGTTTTATGTTATTTATTGGGGTTGGGAATGTGGAACTTTATAGAATCAAGAGCAACGTAAAGCCAGAATTTTGTTTTCCCAGGTAAAAATCAGTCAAGTCTGGCTTCACTCTCTGTTATCTGTTACTTGAAAAGGAAATGTAGAGGTTAATTGAAGAATTGGTGGGATTCACATTCTCTTGACCTCTGCACTGTGCTTCAATCTCCCGCCTCATAATTCCCCCCATTAGCCTGTGGAGTCAGACTCAGTGACAATGCTATTGAAAGTCAAAGTATGTTTAACGAAGAATGAAACAATTTCAGCAGAGCTAGGATATCAGTTTGAAGAGTGAAAATAAAATAAATTATAATATTAATTGATCATTAATGCTGATGTCCCCTAGGTAGCCCAGAGGCTGCCATTTAATGCTATAAAGTTACAGAGAATGAGTTTGACCAGCTATTTTCACTGAAGTTTCAAACATTTGTCTCTATACAAAGAGCCCATGGGAAAGCAATTTCCTGATTTACATTTCCTTTGCATGGAAGATGCGGGTACACCAGTCATTAGTTTAATGACCTTGGGTAAATAAGTCCATTAATCTTTGAATTTGTTTCTGCATTTATAAAATAGGAATAAAAGAAACTTAACCATAAATTTAATAGGGCATTTTAATATAAAAGCCATTTAGACACTGTAATGTCATATACACAAATATAACAGTTTATTTCTGGATGATGTCTTCATGGAGCCTTTAAGAGTCACTGCTGCATGGTAGTCATGGGCATAGGTTCTGAGTCAGGCAGATTCGGCTTGAATCTCAGCTCCAACCCCTACTAATGTGTGACTTGGACCTCTCTGTGTCTCTGTTTTGTTATCTGTAAAATGAGGATATAGTATTTACTTCTTAGGTTGTTAGAAGAATTATGCAAATTAATGAATGTGAAGCCATTGGGATAATGTCTGGTACATAATAAACACTCAATAAATGCAAACTGAGGTCATTTTGTAATTACCATAAAATCTGGCATTCATGCCTCCCCAGTTGATGCTTGGAACATATAATATTTAGAAAACAATGAAATTGGTTCCAGACATACAGGATGTGAGTTTATATATACAATCACTCTCTCTCCCTCTTTCTCTCTCCCTCCCTCTCTCTCTCTCTATCTATCTATATCATCCACTATCTATCTATCTATCTATCTATCTATCTATCTATCTATCTATATCTATCTATCTATTTATCTATCTGGCATCTATCTATCTACACACACAGTCTGTAAGCACATATGTATAGGTAGCTATAAAAAATGCTTTGCGGTTTGGAGGTGGTGGGAGGGGAGAAAGGAGCCTGAAGAAGTTCACAAAGGATTGGATGAGAATGAGAGTGGCAGTGGTGAGTAGGGGACTGAGGAGAGTCAAAGAATGTTGAACAAAATCACTGTGGTGAGTGATAAAGGAGTCAAAGACAAAAATAGTTTGCTTTAAAAAATTGTAAGTATACTGTGCTCCAAGTTGTGAGTGCAAGACTCCAGTGCATGGCAGTACCCAGTCATTTTTGTGCTGAAACCCACTAACTGATTTCAGCATGGCTCTTTTGGCATTTTTGAAGAGGAGGAAACCGAAGCTTAGGATAACTGGAGGCTTACAACCAGAGAAGGAATAATCAGCCAGTCACATGATAACTCTGGATAGAGGGATTGCAATCCTAAGGCTTTCAGTTTTAGAGTCAATGGACTTTTCTTTTATTGAAACTGTTAAAAAAATTTTTTTTCACATTTTAACTTTATATTTAATTTTTGAATCTTGTTGGTTTTAAGGATAAATAATCATTTGATTAATCAGAAATATGGAATGGCTTGAAGAGACCTGTGTAAGTTAGGACATTTTCCATTGTGAGTGAGAGATAACCCAACAATAACCAATTTAAGCAAGGAGAAATGATGGGATTTTGTGTTTAAATCATATCAACGGTTTTTATCCATCTCTGAGCTAGGCCTCCTTTTTTCAAGTTCTGAGGGTGGCAAAATAGCTGCATTGTCTCCAGAGTCTCCATCCTTCCCTGATAAATCCAGTAAGAGTGAGCTCAATCAGGTAGCTCCTATACTGTTCTAAATTTCACCATGACTTTGCAGTTCGGGTCATACCCCATGCTTGAATCGATCACTGTGACCAGGAAGAATGATATGCCAATTGCTTTAGGGAGGTTTAGAGATTGAGATAGAGGGAGGGGAAGAAGCCAATTGAAATTTAGGGGTTATTGTTTGAAGGGAGGCTGGTTGCTGGTGAGGCAAGTACCAAATACCCACTGAAGGTCAATGTATCTTGGATTGTTGCTTAAGATACCCTTGAAATAATTATGCATTGTACTATTTTCATAAGACAATTGTATTCATTAGAAGCATAGATTTTATTCTGGGAGAGTATTAGAGATGCTGTATCTTGAGTTATGACAAACATCTTTGTTAGTTTTTCCATTGTCTAAGTTGGAGATTACTTTATATTTGTTTGGATGACACAACAATTGAGAATATGGCCACTTTTATTCTTTCTCATTGCAAAATTTAGATTCAATTTAGTCACACAACTTCTATAAGAGCTTTCTTGTCTAAAAAGCAACTGAATCTTGTTAATTGTTCTTTTCACTTAGAAATGATAGGTTGAAATGCTTAAAAACGAATTTTCAAGTGGCTTAGACTTTAAAATTGGCTTTTGATCTTTTAACATGTTTTCATTCTTAAATCGTTCTTTAGTGTTGTAAGAAACAGATATTTAAATTGAATTAAAAACTGGGCTTTACAGCTAAAAAGGAACAGTTGTGATTTAAATAAAAACAAAAACTCTAGGCATATTTTTGTGATTGCAATTTTTATAGAAATTCATCTTAGTGATGATGGACATTATAAACTATAATTTAAAAATGTAACCACAATTACATCTTTATAAGATATAATGAATACAAAGAAAGTCTATGGTACCAAATTTTTGACACACTTCTAAAAAAGAAATAGGTTTTACCATATTACTTTTCTTAAGAGAATTGATAGCCTGAATGCAAAAGTATTAGATAGCTGGAAAATATTACAAAAACATTTAAATTAGGCTAATATAAATGGCTTTCCCTGTTTTCCCCTGCATGGAACAAATACCAATGATATTTTGGGAGAAAAGATCTTTGAAGAAATCACAGAGCTTGATATTGCATTGATGTATGGTATACTTCCAGCAAAATTATGTTCAAAAACACGATGAGAACCATCTAGTGATACAGTAGTCCACTTTGAGTTCCATTGATCCAAATGTTTCATTGTATTTTAATGTTTATTTATGTAAGTTAGAAGATAATCTCTTAAGGCCACTTGAAAAGTCATATGGTTTAAGGATTTTAAAGACCAAGAGATCAAGAAATTTTATTACTAACTTTTTCAAATGAGGGTGTAGGAGTATTGATAGAAACTCCTGGAGAGAAAGAAATGTGCTTCTTACATACTATCCAAGATGTATTCTATGTTGCTCGATGTTTAAGTACAATAACCACGAGTATGCCTAACAATAATGCTTTTCTTGCTAAATTGTTGGCCAGCCAACTAACATTCGCTGGCAAAATATCCTCTATTGTACTATTTCTTGGTGTCTGCATGAGGACAACAGTTTGGTTCAGAGCTGACCAGACTGAGGTGGGTGGTGTTTTCCTAACAGAGCTGGTTTGACCCAGCCAGCTACTCAAGCAAAAATGTATTATGGGAATCAGCGAGGGGAATTTGCCAACCAGTACATTTGATTGCTCTTGTGCAAACAGCCCATGTATTAGGAGAGAACTGACATAACTTTAGGTGAAACCAGCTCCTGCCTGTCTGTGGGACACACCCAGACCAGAATGACTCTTTGTTAAAATTAGCAAGGGTCTGGGAGAGAGGGCAACGCAGACAGTAACATCAGTACTGATTGTTAAAATGTTGAATGACTTCTGTATCTGTTGGTCAATAGCCACTGCCTAGAGGAGCCTTCCCTACTAGTGACCCCCTGGTTCTTTTGGTCTCTTTCCTGGACCCCTAGACCTCTCCATGATGCAGCAACTCAGGGGTGATGTCTGAAAGAGCACAGGACCCCAGTGTCTGTTCTGATTGGTGTCTATGTGATTCTGGTTCTTCAACACCACCCTGGCAAAGAACGGGTAAACGTCATTTCAGCACATCAGTTGAAGACCAAAACACAAAAACCTCAGGGCAATGACAGCAATCAAAATGGAGGAAAAGGAGACCAGCATGAAACCACGTGACCTACAGATCCCCCTATTTCTTTAGGACAGTCTTGGTATTGAATGTGATGTGGTTTGTCTTTCCTCACTTTTCCCTCCTCCACTTTTAGAACTAGTTCTGTTTATGATCCTTTGTCGGGTTTATAGCAATTGCTCCATTGTTCCATAGTGGAGCATTTCTGCTAATGAGCATATGCCAGAAGCGTGTGGGTAGAATGATGACAACCCTCCCACTTTTAAGCTTATTTTAGGAGATGCAAACATTAGAAAATGAAAATTAATTAACGAGCTCATTAAGGCCAATGCCAAATATCATTGGTTAAGGAGTTCCATCTTTCCTTCTTTCTTTCACCTACAATCTTTTTAAGACTTAAATTAAGTTGGGTCTTTATTGGTTTGAAACATCCATTGGCTTCCTCCTCCTTTATCTTGACCTCCAAAGTCCATGATCTTACCATGGCCTTTCTCTCTAATCAGATCTCATACTGTTCTTCCTGATTCTCACCCTGCATTTGGCACACTGGCTTTCTACAAATACACTTGTTATTGCCTCTGTTGCCAAAATCTTCCCCTGGTTCCTTGTACCCTTCAGCTTTTAACTCCTTAGAGAAGTGTTTCCTGGTTTTCCTAGATGATATCACTTTCCTCTCAGGCACTCTTTATTCCACACTCTGCTTTCACTTATCCATAGCTTGGATCATGATCTGAAATTATTTTATTATTTGTTTATTGTCTGTCTCCCCGCTCCAGAACATGAGCCATGTGCATGCAGGGACTTTTTCTGCTTTTTTCACCATTGTTGCCCAGCACCTAAAAAAGGGAGAAGCAGCATAGAGTAGAAGAGTCAATATACAGTAGTGGTTAATACCCAGGTTCCAGAGCCAGTAAATCTTACCAACTCAGACACCGCCTAAATGCCACATGATCTTGGGAAACAACACCACCCATGACTTAGGGTCTTGTGAGAATTAAATGAGCTGATTCATGTAAAATTCACTTAGAACAGAGTATGGCACCTGCTAATTATAATACAAATATTTGTTATTTTTTGTTTTTCATTAGAATATAAGCTCCATGAAGACAGGATTTTGCTCTTTTGCTTGTTGAACAATCATCAGCATCTAAAACAGTATCTGGCTCATTGAAGGACCTCAAAAATTAATGTTGAGTGAATTGTTAAAAATGACCTTTTTTGAATTCTATTACATTATAGGATATAGAAAGTAAACCTTTCTCATTTCTTATATTATTTCTCCCACATATCTAAGACCTAACACCATGGATAAATATCAGATTTAATGTGTCTGGGATTTCCCAGTTCTGGTCATGATAGTCTATATAAATTGCTCCAATTTGTTAATGGATGGTAATACTCTTTCTTCCTAAGCATGGTTGGGCCTTAGAAATCCTTCTTAAACCGGTGAGTGCTCCAGAATACTGATCTCAGTCAAACTAGGCACACAAGATATAACCCAATTGCCATCCTGCAGTCTAGGGAATATTTGGTTCAAAGGCTGATACATGGAGTTTGTTTCTATTCTATATACATCTTAGAAGACTTATCTCTCCCTGCACATTACTGGATACTCAAAAGTGATGGAGACGGGGGCAAAAAGGAATGCCATTTCTGATTTCATTTGATACTATGGGACTTTGTTTCATCTTTTAGGGGGTGAAGTGTGCTCATATCACAGATAAAAGAACTATGAGAAGTTATTAAATCTCACTGCTTTAATTAAATGTTCCTCACCTGACTAATAGCTGCAGAAGAGATGCAAACTTGAATTCACCCTATACTCTTTAGGTGTTAACATTGCCTAAATATGAGAATTAAGTACTCGTGGTTTCTCTCACTTGAAAAAAAAAATAGAATAAAAGAAATTATGTATATATGAAAAAACTCAGAGACACTGATAAGGTTATCAAAAACATTCATAGGAGGAGTCTAATATTTTTTGAAAATCATTTTTTTTTTTTTTACAATTTAGTGAGAATTTCCTTAGTAATGTTGAAGTTGCATTCACATTTATTTTTCTCTCTCTGACCCAGGTTGGAGCTTGGTGTTAATGAGATCATAGTCAGGGTTCAGTTCCTTGTCTTTCTGTCAGAGTCAGTTAGATTAACTCAGAGAAGTTCTGCAATCACTGACTTTACCGTCTTTCTTATCTGTTGCACAAACATCCAATTGTTTACTAGGTAGCGGATTCATTCTTGCAGTCAATTCAACCAATATTTATTGTTTAATTGACTAGGCTGTTGAAATGCAATATATGAGAAATGGGTTGGCTTTTACAATGGGGATTTATAAGCTTAGAAACTTATAGTTCTTTGAAGCTGAGAAAAATGTCCCAATCAAGGCATCATCAGGAGATGCTTTCTCCCCAAAGACCAGCTGCCAGCAATCCTGGACTACTCTTCCACATGGGAAGGCACATAGTTGTGTCTTCTGGGCTCTTCCTTCTCCTCTGGACTTCCTTGCCTTCAGCTTCCTGTTTCTGTGGCTTTCTGTCTGTCTCTCCATATTTATCCCTTTTATAAAGGACTCCAGTAAGAGGATCAAGACCTACCCTTGGCCATACCTTAATTGAAGTAACCTAATCAAAATATCCTTAACTGAAGGGACCTAATCAAAAGATCCCACCCACAATAAGTTCTCACCCACAGGAATGGACCAGTTTTAAGAACATGATTTTCTGGGGTACATATAGTCTCAAACTACCACATTTATTAAACTCTTTTTTTTTTGGTATTCCATCAATTCTAAGACACCATTGTTGATAAGATACACCATTGATTTAATAGAAGGAAAAAAAGAAACTTTATTGAATTAAATAAAATGGATTATAATATATATAAAGCAACTTAAAATATGAGAAAATATCGTTTGTAGTATAATCCCTTAACATTTCAGGAAAACAACACAGAAGTATATATGTATATATTTTTTGATGAAGACATTTTAAATTTAATACATATTTTATTAGATCTAAAGTTCATCCTCTGTATGATATTAAACTGCTTGTCTTATCTACTGAAATATTATTCATTCACCTATATATTAATTTATACTCTTATTCAACAAATATCTATTGAGTACCAAGTCCTGTCTAGATGTGGTAAATATTTCTAAGAGTAAAAAGTCAGATAGTGTGTGAGTTTTCATGTACAGTAAGGGAGAAACAGTAAACATAAAAATAAAATAAACAAAAGTGATAAAAGCCACAAAAAAATAAAACAGGGCAATTTGTTAATGAGTGTTTGGGAAGAGGAGCAGTCTACTTGACAGACCACCCACTTTTAAGCTTACTTGGTCAGGGAAACCTAAGGAAGCTGCAGTTGAGCTAAGACGCTGATGATGAGATGCAGCCATGGCAGGCAGAAATTCCGGGCAGAGGGACCAGAGCAGGAGTTCCAAGATAGAAAGGTAATTGGTGCTCTTGAACAACAACAACAAGCACAACAAAAGCCAGTGTGTCTGGAGCTAGAGGGTGAGGAGATGAGATGATATGAAATCAGGAGATTAGGAAGGGTTGACATATTAGAGTGCTTTGGAGCGAATGGTAAGGGTTTTTAAATTTTATTCTATGATATTGGGAAGCATTGGTGGGCTAAGCAGAATAAAAATCTGCCTTGATTTACACTGGCAACTTTTTTTTTTTTTCGTTTGATTGCTATGTGTGTCCTGAAGGGGGCAGGAATGGAGGTAGGAAGACCAACTAGGAGATTGTAGATTTTTGCTGGATAGAAATAATGGTGGCTTGACAGAGGTGAAAGCAGTAATGACGGGTACTAACGTGCAGATCCAGGATATGTTTTGAAGATAGAGGTGACAGGACTTGCTGGTGGATTGTTTGTGGAGTAAGGAAAAGAGAAATCAAATAAAATTTTGACTTGATCACGAAGGTGGATGGGAATAATGCTTTCTGAGATTGGGGAAGTATAGCTTTTTGGCAGAGAAGAAGAGAAATCAAGCTTTCTGTTTTGATTATAATAGTCCTGAGAAAAGCCTATGACACATTTAAATGAGATCCCAGTAGTGATAGGAACAACATAAAGCAAACTGATAACATAAAAATGATAGTTTAAAGTCAATTGTGAATATGTGAGATATTTAAAATGAAGAAACTAAGGTTATTGAGACTCAGAATTATCTTAGTTTCTTATTATATAAGAAACTAAGTATAACAGAAGAAACTAAGGTTATTGAGACTCAGAATTATCTAGCAATTTGCTTCTGGAAAACCACCATGTCTGGTTTCTGAATTCTTGTCTTTAATAATAGTTCAATCAGGAATATTATTCTCTATTGATAGAGCATTATTTGGTAAGGCGTTGTAAAGATGTATTTTCAGAAATGTTTATAACAAACGGATCGGAAATTACAAAGGACAAGATTTCTTTCTCTAATAATAGCATTTGCGCTATAGGCTGCAGACCAAAGGCTGTTCTAAACACTGAATCCAAGGTAGCTAAAGAACAATGGACAAGAATTTAAGTAGCTTCTACCCTGGATAGAAATAATGGTGGCTTGACAGAGGTGAAAGCAGTAATGACGGGTACTAACGTGCAGATCCAGGATATGTTTTGAAGATAGAGGTGACAGGACTTGCTGGCAAATATTTGCAAGAGTACATCATGCTCAATAAGTTATTTCTAAAGCATATTAGGTTGTGATCCATCACAGAGCATACCATATTCTTTGGAGTTCTTACAGATGTGTTATATTTTGTTAGTGTATAAATATCTTTAGACTCACCTAGGAATCGTGAACCACAAGGCTCAGTAACCCTGTCTTGTTTACAATACCAAAAGTATGAGGTATTCAAACTTATCCAACTGGAGACACCAGAGCTTTTATTTATATAGTGCTGTGAATGTACAGTAGGCTTTGTAATAGATTGAATTGTGCCAAAAAATGAAATAAGAAGCCAATTGTTATACCTTGGGTTTCATGGGAAGCAGACTCTCCAATAGAGATTTAGGTGCAGGGATGAGGGAGGCAGGACTGTGTAGAGAGAAAAAGGTCAACGGCTCTCAAGCTGGGGTGACCTTTTTGAGATGTTTTGGATTGGGACAAGCGGTCCAGGCTTTTTTTACCCTGTTTAATCATTAAATAGTGATTGAATGTGGGTGTAACCTTCGGCTAACCAACTACCTGTGGCTGAGAACAAGCCCTGGGGAGGGACTCAGCTGCTGGCTGTCATCAGTCCTGAAGGGGGTAACATCTGGGCGGCACACCACAGCATCCACTATAATCCACCCTTGGTGCTGCTTAGTTCCACATGCTTGGTATCATAGGCTCACCCCATCTGGAACTCTGGTGGGTTTACTTTCCTGGGGAAACTTACTACAGTTAGGTTTGTAGGATGAACTACAGCCCTTGATCTTAAGGCTGCAACTGATAGTCATCATTTTCCTCCTCTAGATTCCCCTTCTCTTCAGCTGGCACCTCTGCTGATCTAGTTGAGGTGACTCAGACCTCTGAGGGCTCACTATGCCTTCCCAAGGTCATAGCTAGTGTACTTGTCCATTTATTGTCAAAATTTGGCAGGAAAATAACATGAGATGTTCCAGGGGTCACTAGGGTACGAAACATCTTTATCTCTGCTCTGTGTGTAACAGTAGCTTTATCTCTTCCTGATGATCAGGGTCAATTACTCCTGCCAGCAGGGTGACTCCTTTCCTTACCTGCTGGGCACTTGATTCAGGAAGTCCCAAGCAGCTCCGCAGTAGCTTCAAATATAGTGGGACTCTTGCTATCTTCACTGGTGGAAGTGTTCCACCTCAGGTGTTTCCAGGCAAGATGAATTGTTGCCAGCAATGGAGACCATCATGGAGCTCCTGATATGGCATCATCCCTTAAGGAGACAAAACATTCTTTGGTAGCAAGTCAATTACACTGGACCTCTTCTATTCTGGAATCAGCCCTATTGCATTGCTCTTCCAGGAGGGTCATCAGGGGACACCCCACACCCCATGCAGCCACAGATGTGAGAGGAGGGAGATATACTGGTGCAACAGTAGAGGATGACTTCTAAGGGGATATGGGAAATATGTTTGGGTTGAGAGAGAAGTTGAACTGTGTTTTAGTTTGCCAAAGGGCTGTCAATGCAAAGTACCACAAATGTGCGGGCTTTTATAAAGGGTATTTATTTAGGGTAAAATCTCACAATTCCAAGGCAGTGAAAAGTCCAACTCAAAGCACCATAAGAGGTGCTTTCTCACCAAAGTTGGCTACTGTTGATCCTAGCATTATGGCCACATGGTGAAGCAAGATGTCCTCCAATCTCTGCAGAGGTCTCTGCTTTCCCCTCCAGAATCTACCATCTCTTGGAACTCAGCTTTGAGCAACTAGGCATAGGGCTTGTCTCTTTCTGGGCCTCCTATATCAGTCTTGGCTATTCTGCTCTCTACCCAAGTTCAGCTGTAAGCTATCAGGCATATAGCAGGGTTGGTCTCCTCTTGACCTGCTCTGTGGGCTCAGTCTCTTGGGGTCTTCATGCTTAAGCAATTCTCTCTCTCTCACACATTGCAGAATCAAATATGCTGGCTCCCTTTTCCCTCTGTCAGTCTGAGTCTCTGTGCCTCCCTTTATATTAGACCCAGCAAGGGTGCTGAGACTCAACTGATTTAGTCCAATCAAAAGCCATACATGATCTATCAAGTAATCTAATCAAAGCCCCTTCAGCTGAATTTAATGCAATCAAAGGGTATTATATCCACAGGAATAGATTAGTTTACAAACATAATCTTTCTCTTTTTGGGATTCATAAAATAATTTCAAACCGCCACAAACTGTGACTCAGTTGCAACAGAGCCCCAGTGGACCACATGAGGAGCTCTGAAACTGGTATACACCTTTAGAAATATCTCAAATTTAAGCCAAAGGACTCGACATTTGTACTCCTGTCTGAGCCAGTTATTGAATGTGGCTGATTCTGGAGAGATGATGGAACCTTGGGTAAGGCAGTTCACTTTAGTTTAGGGTAATTCCTTGGGAGGAAATCAGCTCTGAGTTGAGGATTAAGTGCCTCAGTCTTTTTTTTTTTTAATATTTATTTTTAAAGAAGTTTTAGATTACAGAAAAGTTATATTGAAAATTTAGGGGATTTCCATATACCTCACCCCTCCCGTTCTCACATTTCCCCCTATTAATAGTGTCTTACTTTAGTGTGGTACATTTGTAACAATTGATGAACAAATATTGAAGCATTGTTACAAATCATGGTCTATAGATTACAGTATGTTTATACTTTGCACCATACAATTTTATAGGTTGTGACAAAATGTGAAATGGCCTGTATCCATCATTGCAATACCATGCAGAACAATTCCAGTGCCCTAAAAATGTCTTACGTTCCCCTTCCCCTCAGAATCTCTGGTAACCTCTATCTTTATATCAATGTTACAAGTTCTTCCATTACTACAATAATAATAAGTCTACTTTGGTCCATGGTTGCATCCCCCTCTTATGTGTGTTCATGCCTCAATCTTGACGATTTTGGCATGGTGATGCCCTTTTTGCTTCAGCTTGAGAGGGGGCTTAGATTTTATGGAGAACATGGAAGGAACTGTTTTGTTACAGTTGTAGATACTCTTCACTTTTTAGGGTAGAGGTTGTCCATCATTATCATTTTTATTAGTTATCCTGGACAAGTCCGAACAACTGGAGAGTAGGTGTTGGCTGCAACTCGGCTGAGATTCAGGGCTCAACCGACATATGAATAGATGGAAGATTTAAGTCTCTGGAACACATATTTAACGTGTATAGTGCTAATTATAGGTTCAAATAAAAGGGGCAGAAGAACCGTATGTTAGGAAATTATAAATGAGTCTAACTCTGTTACATTGGGGAAATAGGTTATCATATATTCCAAGGTAAGGCTCACTGATGGGGTGCTGATTTCGTGGAACTGTGTGCCTTAGTGCCTCAGTCTTAGAGTAGTAGATCTTGGTGGCACACCACAGAGCTATTATACCAACACCAACTCATGCAACTTTTCCTAAGCTAATTTCTTGTCTGAATGAAAAGGACAAAAAATGCTGAAGTGTTTGAAACCAAAAATAACACACGAAACAATCAGCACTTTGAATTTGGTGGATAATTGGGCATCCAACAATCCCCAAAATTAGGCATGATACAGGTAGATGGTGAGATTTGAAAGGTAGGGACGAAGGAGCAGTGTTCTGAGATCCAAATGGAATTCATTATCACATTCATGCCCCCCTGAAACCTGACCCACCTCTGTTCATTTTCAAACTGAGGGAAAGGTACTAAGCGTGGCAGCACCATGTATGCAGTCATCTGAGAGCAAAACCTTGTTATCATCCTTGACTCCTCTGTTCTGTCCTCCACTTTGTGGTTCAGTCACCACATCCTGTGGATGGGCACTCTGCAATCTTTCTTGAATTCACCACTCCTCTTCACATTCGTTGCCTTAATTCAGGCTCTAATTACTCAAATCAGTCTCCTGATTTGTTTCCCTGCCTTCAACCTCAGCTCTTCCCAGGCTTCTGTGTGCTGCACAGAATACATTAGCCAGAGTGATTATTCTAGAAGGCAAATCTGATGATGTTAAGCCCTGTTTAAAATTCACTAACGACACATCGCTTTCCTCCTAAATTCCTGTTCCTTAGCTTGGAGTTCTCCAAGGCTCTTCCTGACTAGTCCCTGCTACCCTTATTGCACCCCCTCCCTTGTTCTCTTTTATTTTAGCCTTTTCAGTCTCCCTAGGGACTCAGTCACACTTACTGTTTTCCGTGACTTCTGGGATTTAGATCAGCTGTTGCCTTTGCCCGGGACCCTCCTGTGGGTAGGAAGAAAAAGGTGTCACAAAGATGTCCTAGTCCCTAGAACCTGTGAATATGTTATCACAAGTGGCCAAAGAGACTTGTAGGTGAGATTAATGCTCTTGAGATGGGGATATTATCCTGGGTTATCTGGGTGGATCCAATCTAAACACAAGGGTGCTTATAAGAGGGAGGCAGGATGAGTCAGTCAGAAGGAGATGTGGGGATGACAGAAACAGCGATAGACTGATGCCATTGCTGGAAGAAGGGTCACAAGCCAAGGAATGTGAACAGTCTTTTGAAGCCAGGAAAGGCAAAAAAACAGATGCTCCCTGGAGTGTCCAGAAGGAACACAGTTCTGCTGACACCTTGATGTTAGCCTGTGAACCCCACTCTGGACTTCTGACCCCCAGAACTGTAAGATAATAAAGCTGTGTTTTTCAAGTCATTGAATTTGTGGTAAATTTATCCGCAGCAAAAGGAAACTATTACATCGGCCCTGTGGCTAACTTTATTAATCTTTCAAGACTCAGCTGAAGTGACAATTCTGTTTTAGGTGATACTTTATTATGATTACATATCTATTCTCTGCTTCCCCACCCGTAAACCTTTTACACTGGCTTGAGAGCTGTGTAAAACTGAGAACTGTGCCTTATGTTCTGTACGAAGCTGTATGGACCCCAGAAAAGTATGTTTGTAAAGTTAATCCATTCCTGTGGGTGTGGACCTATTGAGAGTAGGATCTTTTGGTGAGTAGGATTTTAAATTAAGTTGTGACTCACCTCATTCATAGTAGGTCTTAATCTTTTTATTACTGGAGCCCTTTATTAGTAAACGAAATTCAGAGGAAAAAAAGGAAGCATGGAAGCAAGAAGCTGGAAGCAATGAAACTCAGAATAGAGGGGAAAGACCAGCAGATGCCACCATGTGCCTTGCCATGGGACAGAGGAGTCCAGGATCACTGACAGCCAGCCTTCGAGAAGAAAGCATTGCCTGATGATGCCTTAATTTGGACATTTTTCTCAGCCTCAAAAGTATAAGCTTGTAAGTTAATAAATTACCATTGTTAAAAGCCAACCCATTTCACATTGTCTGCATTTTGGCAGCCTGGCAAACTACAGCACCCAGGTAGCCTCTTTCACCACTTGTCGGTGTTCTTCAACACTTCGCTGCCACCACTGCCCTTGGGCGTTGAAGACCCTGCTTTTGTTTTGAGGACCTATTGCCTGGAGTTTGTGCAAAGAAGGAGGAGACTGGGTCATGCAAGTCAGCTCAGGTGAAGTGTCCTTCAGCAGGGAACTCCTAGAGATGTGCAGCCAGCTGTTGAGTGAGGGCCTCACTTTACAGCATCCCAAAGAACATCTCATGCAGCTCTTTTTCCCATCTGCTGTGCTGTACTCACTGGAATCCTGAGAGGTGGCCTTCATCTTTGTCTTGGGGCTCTGGCACTGGCTGCAGCAAGTTTCTACAGTCCACTCTGACCCCCTCCGCTCTGGAGACATAAGCTGTCTTGCCTCAGCTTCCTCCCACGTTTTTCCTATTCTCTATTCTTTTACCTGTTCTATTTTTATGACCTGAACTTGAGCGTTTGCTTTCCTCAGGCTCTCTCTTTTGATTCTCTAGAGACTGTTTTAGAAATCAAAAGCAAATATCCAAAACTGACTTCTCTTTAAGGCTATGTGCTTACTTCTGGCTGACTGGGGAGAAAGTCACAAGGAACTTCAAGCAGAAAAGCATAAATATGCCAAAAAATTATCTTGCTACATTCCAGGCTTGTTGTACATAAATATTTGTTAAATGAATGAGTAGTGAGAAGGAATGGAAGAGAATATCAAGGTTTGGGTATGGAAAATGTTTTGGGCATCACTGTGGTCCTTATGCTGCTGGTTGATCATCACTGTTCTAGAAAACCTCAAGGGCCGAACATTTTGACTGGGAACTGACTTATGGGGAAGATGCTGTCAAAGGGTTTCAGTGAGGAAAGTTCTTATTTCTAGATAACCAGATAAGAAAAGATATAAGGTAAGTAACCCAAGCTTCCACCTCTCCCGCATTCCTGTACATGAGTCACTTTACTCTTGTGAATGATGGGAAAGAGCTGGTTTCATCTTAGGTCTCTCTGTCCACCTCAGCACCATGAGCACCCTGGCACTCCCCTTTCCTCTGGGCCAACATTTCCTCGGCTGTGGTTTCCCTCTTGAACTCCTAGAATCAAGACCCCGATGCCATGATGACATCTTACTCTTTGCCTGCAGAACTTGGCTGTGGAAAGGCCACGTGTCCCTTTGCTACTCCCTGCCTTCATTCTCCACACCCCTGCCACGCAAGAGCAGAGGTAACTTTCATTAATGATAGATTGACTTAACTAGAGGCAGTGACTATGCAAGAGGGGAAAAGTTGAAGCTAACGTTTAATATTTTCCATAGTCCCTTATAGAAATGTCTTATGGATGCACCCCAGGTCGTAACCTCACTCCTCTTCAGGTTTCTCAGCAAAACCCACTGCTTTCCACCTCCATGCTGGGTCATCCCACCAGCTTCAGATTCCATCTTCCTACTGTTCGTAACCCCCTTCCCTTCTGTAATACAAAGAACCTCGGTTTTGAAGCCTGTCAAGACTTCATAACGTTCTCAGTCTGGGTCTTCAGTGCCCCAATTTGTTTCTGGGGACGCAAGGGGAAATTTTCAATCCTCCAGCTACATTTGTCTCACTTGTAGATGGCAGAAACTCCATGGTCATGGTCAAACCTCTGCTAATGGTTTTTAGTGGGTGACAGCATAATTTTTCAGGGAATTTCCCATCATTACACTGGAAGGAAGAGTATGAAAGAGGAAACATAAAGCAATGCTTTACTCTGTGGTGAAATCCTCATCCTGAGGTCTTTTCTTTCCATTACTCATGAAGGACACTTTCATTTTGATGGTTACTTAGCTGTGCTCTCATGGGGAATTTCTCTTTTTCTCTTTAGTGGTGTTAGGTTAGGATTAGATGTTAGTAGAGTGACTCTTCCTTTCCACCCCCACTCCCCCACCTCCCCGCCCAGAAGCTAGATTTTTACAGGTGATGTGTCCCTGGTGGGGAAAAAAAAATCACAGCTTTATTGATTAAAATTTTGGTATAGCATCTATAATTGGAGTTTTCCTGTAATTTGGTGCCAGGTTGCTTCACCATTTTCTCTAGGGACTATATATCAAATGCTATTTTTCATGCTACTGCTGGTAAGGTCCTGATAAAACCACTAGTATGACCTGATATTAGATTTCCAGAGATGAAAACACTGGTACAGATTGCCAAATGTCCTTAAATATACTGAGAATCCATAACAACATTTTAAAAGAAAGGTATGACTCAGGGGGAAAAAAAATGATCTTTAGGTTTGGGTGTGTGTTTGCGTTTTCTTCCCCTACCTTCAGTGTGTATTTTTATCCATTGCAAACAATTTCAATCAATAATTAAAATTGGTAAACAGATCTACAGGGGAAAAATCCTTCAGTTTGAGTTTAATAGATTGCCTCTCAAAGTCACTCCCTGACACAGCAAGTTGCCAAGGGAGTTTGTGCCAGTAAATAGGAAAGAATGGGGTTGATTAAAAAGTAAAACAACACAGAACCTGACATCTTGTTGTGCGTTTTAAAATAAAGCAAAATAACTATTAGCAACCCAGGTTGATTTTTGTCAAACTAGCTTTATACGTGTGGTAAAGACAAGGAGGAATAACACAGCTTCTTGTCAGAATTTACTTCGGGCTTTATGGGAATTCGTGATTTTTTTTTACCCTCAAACTTCTGTCTTTTTTGTTTTCTTAGGACGTTTCTCCTCTTGTGGAGACTCATGAGACACCTATTAGTCAGTCTGGAGCCTGCAGGTATCTGAGCTGCTGCGGGAGGAGAAATGGGATGTCTTTCGGCTTTCCTTTCTTGTAGATTTGTTGCATGTTTACTAAGGTGAAAGGATTAGTGCCCTGGAGATCATTTGCTTTCATAAGCTTTAAACTAGAGCAGCAAAAGTTTCATGCCTTGATTCTCTTCCAACAGCTCTTTCTCTCAGCAAGGCATAGAGGAGCAAGCTGAGACCTACAGATTGCCAGCAGACTTTTCCAACAAAATTGCCCTGTCTCAATCAGTTAAACTGGGTGGGAAGGGAGAACCTCTGCCAGTTTTCTCCCATCTCTTCTACCATGTGGCGAGACACCCAAAGCATTCCACAGGGCTTTATAATCAAGATGAAATACTCCAGATTTCTAAGTCTTAATAATACCCAAACCCCAGACCATATGTACGGATAATTCACGTACTTTCTAACTTTTTCATTTTGCATATAACCTCCCTGTCAAATAATGATTTTCTGGAACTTAATATATATAAAATGTTAAGAAGTAAACAGAAGAAAAACACACTTTTGTAAGCAAGTACTATTTCCATTTAATGTTAAAAAAAATAGTAAGTATAGAAACGAAAATTTTTCTTCTCCAGCAATTTATAGCAGGTACTCTCCTATATGACTGGCAACTAAAAGATAATGATTTAAAATGTTGATTTGGAGTGGAATATAATAGAAGCTAGAACGATAGCTGCAAAACAAACAATAACCTCAAATAACCTCAAAACTGGTTTGAAACAAATTCAAAGCCAGGTAAATGCAGTCAGGCCCTTGCTCTCAAATTACTTAAAAAAAGAAAATAAGGAAAGCACACACACAAAAAGAAATGTAATTGTATACTTTTTATATTGACCTCCTTCCCCCAAATCTCTCTGGAAATGAGGGTGTGGCTGCAAGGCTGATATGCTTTCGTTGACGTTTTTATGTGGTAACGGACATCACACACCCTTCAACAAGGCAGTGATCCAATTCCCAAGTGAACAGACTAAATGACTTTCTTCACTTTGAGCACTGGAAATAAGGAAACTGTAAGAAAAAGCAAAACAAATTTCCACTGCGAATTCATCGATTTTTGTGTGCCTTTTTATTCTTATGTAAGCGCAGTCCTGAGAATCTTCCGAATGGCCAACACCAGAAATGATAAATATTAAACTTGAGTCTCCACTGATCAGGGGTATATTTGGACAATTTAAAACTGTGATTTATGTACCACCTCACTCACTTTCAAAGAATGGCTTTACCTTGTATGTCACCTCAAGAGAAAAATAGGTAAGTGTCTTTCAAATCTTTACTCAAAATCTACAAAGCTACCCACTACTGCCCCAAGGTCTCTCCCATCCCTCTGTTTGTGGGAGGAAGCCCATTATTTCTAAAGCCTCCCCTTGCCTTTGCTTTAAACCCCTTCTTCCTCTGCTTCTCAACTACCATTCATTATTCTTTCCTTTTTCTTTCCCTGTATCTTAAACCTTTCGCTTTATCTAGGAGCTTTTCCATCAGTGTTTAAGCATGCTGGTATTTCTTCTATTTAAAAACACAACAAACAAGCAAGCAAACCCAAAAAACAAAACAAGCAAAAGCCACTTTCTTAATTCTTGCTCCCTCTCTCTCTTCTTCCTTTCATAGCTACATTTCTCTTAGGAGTTGTTTTCAAGTGGGCTAAATCCCCCTCTCAATTAGAGGTAGAGTGGGCATCACCATTCCAGAATCCTCAGGATTGGGGAATGAACTATGGACTAAAGTAGACTTACTGGTATTCCACATAAACTTATTATGATTCTATGGAAGAAATTATATCATTGATGTGGAGGCAGTGGCCACTGGAGGTTCTGAGGGCAGGGAGAGGGAAAACAGATGACATATGGGGGATTTTTGGGACTTGGGAATTGTCCTGAATGACATTACAATGACAGATACAGGCTATTATATATCTTGCCATAACCTACAAAATTGTGCGGAGGTAGTGTAAACTACAATGTAAACTATAATCCACGCTTAGTGGCAATGCTCCAAAATGTTTCCATCAATTGTAAATGAATGTATCACACTAATGAAGGATGTTGTTAATGTAGGAAAATGTGGGAGATGTAGGGAGCGGAGCATATGGAAATCCTCCATATTTTTATGTGATATTTATTTAATCTAAATATCTTTTTTAAAAAAGGATAAAAAATATATTTAAAAAATTGAAATTAAAAAAAAAGGTCTAAAGAAGTTCAATGATCGTCAGGCTATTTGGTAAACTTCCTTTGATAGGTTCTGATCATTGTTGACGGACAAGGGCTTTATGTCTCCTCTTTACACCCTCACTTGTGTTAAAATGAATGCAAGTCTCAGCTCAAAATCTGCTACTTGTATAAATATTTAGTAGAAAAGAAGCACAAAATTCATAAGGCCAGTTCCTATAAAATCAGTTCAGTCCTTCATTGCTGTCTTTAGGCACTTATATGAAAGATTCATTCCAGAGTAGACATTGTGATTGCCTGCAGGACTTCCAGTTGGATCAGGCGTGAGGGCACCATGTGCGGGGAGGGCACAGGAGCAAATGGAGCTACAGACCTAGGCTCTACTTTGAAGGTATTAGGCTGTTGGGTTTGCTGGATTCTTGAATTTCTTTCAGATAGTGAAATATCATGAACTCTACCCATTTCACCAAAGAAAATTTATTTCCCTCTAAATGCTAACTAACCACCCATTAGGGTCTGATCACATACACATATAAATCACACCATTTATTCAGAAATATTTTGAAATATTTTACCACCCTGTAGGCTAACTAACAGTCATCTCTTCTCTCTATTTCTGTTTCTTCACCATTCATAGCTCCTTCTACTCTCAGCTGGTTTCTGTCCCTATCACTACAAAGAAATGGTTCTTTCTATGGTCACTAATAGCCTCAAGTAAAAAGCAGTGAATATGTTTCACTCTTCATTTGATTTAACTCCTGGTTGCATTTAGCCCTGTTGGTCATTTCTTTTTCTTGAATCACTTACCTCTCCACTTTCTAAAAATCGTACTTTCCAGGTTTTCCTGCCGCCCCTCTAACCAAGCCTCATGCTTCCTGGCTGGCTCCTCAGGCCAAAAACATTGAGAATAAGAAAGGTCAATTTCTCAGAGAAGACTTCCCTAGCTCAGGGCACATATTATTATCTCTTGCTCCCATTAGAAGAGATAAAAGAACATAGAACCAAGCCCAGGAGCTTTCTAAAATCAGAGATCAGCTAGACAACTAAGACCCAATGAAGGAGTCTTGAGAAGGGGCATCCAGGCAGGCAGGAGGAAAACCACCACAGAGTGGTGAGGAGGGAGCATATTTTAGGGAGGGAGAAACTGACAACCCTACTAAACATTACCGAAAGCCTGATGAAGATGAGGTCGGAAAAGTGCTCATAAATTTAGCAATGTGGACCTTGTTGTTGACTGTGACAACAGCAGTATCAGTGTAGTGGTGGGGACAGAAAAAAACCAGAAGGGCAGTGAATAGGAGATGATAATGTAAGAGCTTCCCAGTGATTGGGCTCCCATCTACCATATAGGAGGTCCAGGGTTCGATTCCCAGGACCTACTGGTGAAAAGCAAGCTGGCCTGTGCGGCGAGCTGGCCCAAGCGGAGAGCTGGCCCACACAGAGTGCTGGCCCACGTGGAGAGCTGGCGCAGCAAGATGACACAACAAAAAGAGACACAGAGGAGAGACAATAAGAGATGCAGCAGACCAGGGAGCTGAGGTGGCACAAGAGATTGAGCGCCTCTCTCCCACTCCAGAAGGTCCCAGGATCGGTTTCCGGTGCCGCCTAAAGAGAAGACAAGCACAGAAGAACACACAGAGAGCAGACGGCAAGTGCAAAACAACGAGGGGTGGGGGTGGGGGGGGCTGAGAAATAAAAAAATAAATCTTAAAAAAAAATATATATATATATATATATATATTTCCACAGTTTCATAGTCTTCTTATGCTTATATATTTATTAAGAAAAGGTTATCTGGAAATGAGTACACAAAATATCTTTGGGCATATGTATTATTTAAATAGGAAATGATGGTACCTTCCAGCACTATAAGAACCCTAGCTCACAAATAATAATGACTCAGGTAATAAGCAACTACCTGTAACCTGTCTCTGACACATTGAGTGTTTTTTTTTTTTTTTTTTTAAGATTTGTGAAGTGCAGCAGAGAATGGGGTGGGAATTGGAGGGAGATATGGATCAAAGGAGAATATTTTTTAACATAAGCAAAAACAGAGCACACTTATATGCTGATGGGAAAGATCCAAGAGAGGAAGAAATTACATGATGTAGTTAAAAGAGTATTAAATCCTACAGAGGATGAGGGGAATTAATTCTACGGCACTAGTAGATGGATTGGCTCAAGTAGTTAAAAGGAAGAACTTTTACCCTCTGCCAAAATTGGGTGTGGATAACCTAGAATGCTGTGGGTACCTTGCAACATATACTCTGGGGGAAGGACTTTTCCATCTGTATGAGCACACCAAAGAATGTCAGGTGTGTGTGTCTGTGTGAAGGATGTGAGACTTACCTGGGTTCTGGACTTTGATGTAAGTGGGCTAAGATATGCAGGCTGTCATTACTTAAAAATGTTTACATTTGCTTTATGATTTGAAAGGCATCTCTTTCTGTGGAAGATAAAAATTCAGAGGTGAGGGCAATAAATAATTCTTGATTCAATAAGGTCACTTTCTTAGGTGATAAGTCAAAATGATAGTGATGGAGATACCCTGTTGACTGATTGAAAACCCGTTCACGTGATAAGAACTAACCTGGCAGCTGAGTGCAGGTTGTTTGTGAAAGGTGGGTATGCTCTGCTCTCCCTGGGAGAACTTCAGCTCGGAAAGGGTGAACCAGTGTGTTTTCCAAGTTTGTAGACAAGTGATTTTGCTACAAAATCACCATTGTCTTCATATAGGATGCTTTTGAAGGCAGTGCTTTTTTTGGAGAAATTAAAAATACCAAGTAGCAACACTCAAGTAGCAACATGCGCTAAACTTTTAGAGTCTTCATTTCCCCTTGAAATAGAAAGAAAGAAAAAGAAAAACAAACAAAAAACCTCTTACTTGAATCTTCCAAATACACGAGGCTTCTACTACCAAGGTTTGTCCAGTGGGAGAAGTGGACTCAGTATTTAGGTTATACATGAACTTCTACGAACATATTTTTCCTCAGAGGTAACTAGAAATTCATGCTACTACAGTACTTCTTTTCCTTAGAAACAGAAGTCTTCTGATCATAATTATAGACTTAGAGCAAAGGAATCAGTGGTGAAGACAATTCTGAGCTCTATAAACATTATTGAAGAACCTTGCCAAAAATATACATAAATTCAGGTGTGGGGAAATGCTGGGTTTAGCATTCTTAAGATGATATTTGAAGAGTGTTTTAAAAAATAAGGTTTTATAAGGGCTTAAAAAATTTTTTTTTAGAGGAAGTTTTAGCCTGTCTGGTCGTGCAGATAATCTTCCCTCCCTAAATCAGTGCCTTGCTGTTTTGTTAAGTCCATGGCCCAGCAGACTGAAACAAAAGGTGAGAAGTTCTTCTCATTCATCTTAATGGGGTGTTAATGACTGCAGGGGCTGACTGTGACCATTTAAATGTGAGCGCTATTAATCAACTAGAAAAAAATACAAACACCCAGCTTGAGCCGCAGAAATGTAATAGCAAGGGACAGTTGGGTCCAATTTTGGTTTTGAATGAAGACTTGTATAAAAAAGTGAATAGCCCCCATGCCAGTTAGGCAGATTTAAAGCCAAGGCAACTGCCTTCTAACCTTTTATTGTGATTTAAAAAGCTGGTTTTCCTATGAACTTGCAGTTTAGCTATTCTGCACCCAGCGAATGAGTTCTATCAGCAGTGTAAATTTCTACTAGGCAGTCGCTGGCCAA
>JAQZBX010000728.1:46933-98437 GCA_029593785.1 Cabassous unicinctus
TTTTTTTTTTTTTTTTTTTTCAGGAGGAAATCATGGCTTTATCCTTCACAGTCAACAAAACCTCTGGAAAACAAAATGAAAAATCAGTAGGAAAACGTCTTTTTCTTGTTGTTGTTCTTTTGCAGGGTGGACTGATGAAGGAATAGTCATAGTGCCCTGATTCTACTTTACAGATAGTCAGTCATTCCTAGTTTCTGACTTGAGTAATTTCATTAATGTATTAACTCTATTAATGTATTAAATAAATACAAGGATGAATGGTACAAGATTTTTGCTAGGAAATGTGCAATTTTGTACATAGAGCCAGCATCTCATTGCTACACGGCCTGGAGTTTGAGATTAGCCATCAAGGAGTGCTTTATTTATTTTTTGCTTTTCCGTAGATGGCCTTAAGGCTATGCCAAAGTACTTGATCTGACTTTGGGGTGTGGAGATATGGGAGAAAGGGGGACTCTCTGGTCCAGAGTCCTTTGCCTGTGACATTATGTTGCTTCTCCACTAACTATCACTGGGAGCCACGGCCTGGCCTGGCCTGATCTGACCTTGCTTCATGTACAAGATGCAGAGTTGGAGTGTGTTTATCTCAGCTGCAGGATATGCTGTTGATTTTTACTTTTTGACATGAGCAGCCAAGCCACTTTTGGTTTCACCACTTCTTAAATTCACCCCTTGCTTGTAGCCTAGGGCAGAAGGCACTTGGAAAGTTCACAAAGAAAATAAAATACTTCAGTCACCTCTGAAGTTAAATAAAATACTGGTTTATGGATTAGGTCTTTCCCTTCCCCCATTCCCAATGGAGAGAAGCAGAAAAGCTGTGGATTTTAATAAGGCTAACATTCCAGATTTGGAAAAGGTCAAGTGACCACAGATGCCTGATAAAGTATTTGCTTTTTTTCAGTTTAATATTTGAATTTAAAAATATGATATTTAAAGCAATTATTCTTCAAAAGTTCACTAACTTCAAATGAGTAGGTTCTAAGGGGCTAAACATGCTCAGTTCTCTTTTTAAGACTTGTCATCGATGTTGTTTTTACTGAGACTTAAGGGAGGATCTGAAATTCAATGCAATTTAAAGTATTGCCAGCCGTCTCTTCAATACCTGGTGGGTGGGGAAAGAAGAGTGGGTTTAAAGGCAATCTGAGCTGATATCTAATAATACTAATGTATGCATAAAATACAGGTTATGGATTTTAAGTTGTCTTCTTCAATTCACCCTTGTGTAAATTCGGGAAGAATCTTTGGAAAAACAGTGAACATCACCCACTTCCTCTTTTTCTCCTCCTGCCTGATTATGGATTGTTAGCCTTTTTGTAATCTTTTTCAACGGCAGTATTTGAGAGATTTAACTTTTTTCTGCTACTTCTGAGATGATTTTTTAAATGTCTGAAGTTCCTTCTGCTAAGGTTACCTGTTTGCAAAGACGGCTATTTGGGAAGAAGAGTTGGGAAAGTTGACTGATTTTGTTTTTCTGCAGGAGGCCTTGTATTCAAGTCTTTGTTGGTTTTGATTCTGGCTCTGCAACTCCCTCATTGTGTGGCCTTGGCGTGATATTATGCTTTAGTCTTGGTGTCCCCATCTGCATAAAAGGCCTAATTATACGAGCTTACTCACTAGGTTATAGACTTGAACAACAAATGTTTACAAAGTATTTAATAACTACAAGAGAATGTAGACATTTTAAGTCTTACAATCTTATTCTCTTATAAAAGCTGATAAAGTAAAAGTGGAGTTTAATTAATTAATGTAAGTAAATTGAAATTCCTGCATCAAAGGGACTAGAGAATTTCAAAGTCATTTTATTTTTACTAATAATAGGTGTTATACCTCTCTCTCTCCCACCCCTCATCTAATCAGCATACATTCCTTGGATTGAAGGGAATGTTCTATCTCCAAACAACTTTTATCTACAGTGTTGAGACATTCCTTATCCTGTTTTATGGGTATGGAGTTTTTAATGACTATAAACAACTCCCTTTTCCATAAACTTGTTTTTTTTTTAAAAAAAAAAAGGAAAGGAGGCAAGTTGGATCATGGTTCATCTTCGTAAACATGTGAAAATGTTTATATGATCTCCTTTACAAATTCTGTTCTCTGTGGTATCAAAACCTCTTTGCTTATGAGTCCATGTTGTTCACTTCACAGAATTTTTAAGCAAGTTCCGTCGATGTGGAGAGTTCCTAAATTTATTTATTTGTCTATAGTTTCAAATCATATCTCTAATTTTAATACAAAACCCCTGTTAAATCAGAATAATAAAAGGAGGGCACAAATATAAATGTACTTAAATTTCAGAGTAGTGAAGACTGGAGAGTAGAAATTTCTCAAGTGAGGGGAACTTGGCATATTTCTGACAAAGGCCAACCTCACCTGGCTTAGGGGATGGGAAGTCATTGGCTTCAGGTAGAATAAGAACTGGCAAATATAAGTATTTGGCTTCTCAGTACTCTAGTTCTCGGTCTTCTACCCTGTTTTGTCAATACCATATTGAGGGAGCGGATGTAGCTCAAGTGGTTGAGCGCCTGCTTCCCATGCACAAGATCCTAATTTGAATCCCTGGTACTCTGCAAAAAACAAAGACAAAAAACACACCATATTGAACAAAGCATCCAAAATTCATTTGTGCAAAAGAATAAATAATGAGTTATTGAAGTAGAATCTAGTGGGAAGTTCATTGGTTCTTTTATTCAAAACTCTGATTAAGGATCTTCTTTATAATGTTGAACTGTGCTAGGATTATGGGGGACAGATGTATATTTAAAATCTAATGAACAGAGAAGGAAAATAGTGACCAGTTAGATAACCAGATTTAAGCAATGACAGGAATGTTTCCAAGGCACCAGATAATTGCCAAATGAGTGTAACAGGTGGGAAATGCCTGCAGCCTGGCCTGGTACACTGTAGGTTTTCAAGAAGTACTTCTGAATGAGTTCACAGGAAGTAGGGGGTCACTGTGGGTTGGAATGGCTGCAAAGTCTTTGTGGAGGGTATAACAATTGAGTTGACTCTTGGTTCGGGCTTTGGGATTGATGTGGCAGGAGGATAAGAAAAGGTGTTCCAGAATGGAGGATCATGGGGAGAACTGTAAGGAGGGATGAGCAAGTGTGTTCTAGGAAAATGAGTAAGGCTGTGGCTGGAGGAGAGGATGGGCAGCTTTTGATAGAAAACACTGCAATGTGCAGACCATGGAGGTGTGTAGGCTAAAAATCTACAGCCTGAGTTGAACTGATTGTCTTTTGGGAAGGTGAAGCTATGTGACTGGCACTTAGGAGGGAGATGCACTTTTGGGACTCCTCTTCGAGAAGTGGTAGCTAATACGATGCAAGTGTTGGTACTTAAAGAAGATTTGAAGTCTTAAGTTAAATGCATTCCTCTTCTAAGGTAGATTTTTAGGCAAAGGGAAGCTGAGGTGCCTGACTTTAAGGGATCTCTATATTCGCTGTGCTGAAAATCATATGCTAGATGACTCCTAAATTTTTAAAGTAGATGGAACCCCTTCTCACTGCCCCATATGAATAAAGGCATATTAGGGAAACAGCTGATAGAATCAGGAACCAGAAAAAAGAATGCTTGCCACTGACTGACTCAGGACCCAATAAACTTGTTCTGAGTTGATTTTTACAAACTGAAGTTTCACAATCTCACCAATGATTGTTAAAAACACGGACAAAGAGAACTACTGCCTTGTTTTCTTGCTAGTTTTGTGTGAGGGTAGCTGCCATTTAATGAGTGCCAGGCTCTGCTTACGTGCTTTCCAGATATTATCTCCAATCCTTCCAAAAAGCTCCAAAATGGGTGTTGCAATCCTCTTTTCACAATAGGAAGTCTGAGCCTAAGGGGACGGTTAGCAACTTTTTCATGTTACCCAGCTAGGATTTAAAACCAGGTCTGAATCCAAAAGCTGTGCTCTTTCTCTATGTCACACGGAATCTTCTCTGTGTAAAACTTAATTTGAAAATGTATTATTCTTCTTCTAAAATCTGAAGATATGTTACCCAGAGTACCTTGAGAGTTTTTTATTTTATTTTAATATCTATCACTTAATAGATATTAAAATAATATCTTTACATAAGTCTAGAGGCATTTTACACACAAGAGGTTAGATGCACTTATAGATGTGCTTATAAGATGCACTTTTAGGCTGAATGTATTCAGAAGATACATTAACATCTTCTTAAGTTGTTCTATAGGTGAAAATTTAGTCACAAAGGAAAGTTAGAGCTCTGTGTGGAGAATCCCTTGCCTTTCTCCTCGCTTACTCTGCTTCCCACAGCCTGTTGTCCCAAAAGAGGCTGCCAGGACCCACGTGTCCGTGGAGATATCAGTCCTTAAAGCAGAAGTTGGCAAGGCCTGAAGAATGGAAACAGCTGCAGATGTTCAGGGCCGGGAAGTTCAAAAGCATCAATGCTATGCGGAATCCCACATTTGAGACTCTTTCTTTTGGTCGGGAAACTAATAACCTTCTAGTTTTGAGTTAAACCATTGTGCTTCTTTCAGCGGAAATATAAAAGAGCCTCTGCCTTCTCTGCCGAGGCTGAGGCGGCCCTACCCTTTGTGGCTCATCAGCCTTGTGCTTCAGCCTTGGCCCCAGTTTCACACCTCCTCCTTGTGACTGGCATTGGTTGAAAGGAAGGATTGTGGCCAAGATGTGATCTGGCTGAACAGGAGGGTGTGGTGCCAGCATGGGGGTGCTCGCTCTCATCTCCAACCCCCTTCACATCATCAGACGTAAGCCATTTCTCTGGCTTCCAGTTTTTCCATTATTTGTTTAGACTTGGCATTTTAATGCAACAGCTCACTCACTGTTTATTAATTAAAAAGACAAAACAAAACTCAAAAGATTGCCTATTTTCCACCTTGCCCCTTTACCTCTATATCTTTCTTTCTTTCTCTGGTCTCCCCAGGAAGAATTCATGATCCTAAGTAAATTGAGCAAAACCTGACCCTGTTGTGCTTTCCAGCTCACCCACTTGTTCCACCATCAATCCTTTTGTCTTAATTAGGTGCTGGCCAGGTATATATAATGTCTTTGTGGAGCCACATCCCTATGTGTGTCCATCTAGGACTAGTCAACCAGATTCGTCGCTCACCTGCATGTCAATACCTTAACCACAACACCCACTCATCAGTTCTTTTGTGAGTTTCAGTCTTTCATTTCTCAATTTCTCACTTATGTCCAACTGCTCATATGACCCAATGAATAATTCCTTTTGTCTCTCTTCTCAATCACCTTTTGTCCCAGCAAGAAAATTGGAGGATATGACTTGGCCCTTGAGCAAGCTTCAGGGCACGTGGTAGAACTGGATGAGAACTATGGATTATGAGTCTGGAGACAAGAGTACTTTTCTCTGGTTCAGCAACTTGGGACTTTGAGAAAATCAGTTTGTCTTTCTGAGCCCTAGTTGCCTCTTTTGAAAAAGACTGGCCTGGGCTAGATGATTGGTCTCTAACATCCATTAATTTATTCAAGAAGTAGCTAATGAGTGTCATCACCTTCATGCCTGCCCTGAACTAGATGCTGTAGATACAATGGTCTCTGCCCTCAAGAAGATTATAGTATAGTAGGGGTATTAGCTGTCAATGAAAATCCCACAATAAACATGTGTCAACCATTATAAGTGCTATGAAGGAAAAGCACAGAGTGCCACAAGAGCAGGTTTCAAGGGGAACTGTCCAAGTGGGATCAGGGGAGGGGGAGATGCCACGAGAGAAATACGGGAAGGTCTGAGGGTTGGCACAGGAGTTAACTAAGCAAGGGATTGGGGAGAGAAGAACATTCCAGGCAGAGGAGAGAGCAAATCTAACTGTCTTAAGGCAGATTGGAATAGTATGTGGGAAGAATTGAAAAAAAGACCAGCAAGCCTGAGAGAAACCACTGGGAAAGCGGAGCTCAAGATGAGGCTGCAGAGGTAGAGAGAGGCCAGATCAGGTGAGGTCTTGTAGGCCAAGGTAAGAATTTCAAACTGCAGGTACAATTAGAGAGATTTAATGCAGTGGAGTGGCAGGAGATGTATATTTTAAAAAGGTCACTCTAGGGAAGCTGCTGTGGCTCAATTGGCTGAGCTCCTGTTTACCATACTGGAGGCCCTGGGTTCGATTCCCGGGCCTCCTGGTGAAGGCAAGCCAGCCCGCACGGCACAATGAGCTGGTGCAACAAAGGGAGACAATCAGACACAGAAAAATGCACAGCAAATGGACACAGCGAGCACAAGCAGCAAGGGGGGTGGGGGAGGGGGGAAGTAAATAAATAAAAATAAATCTTTAAAAAAAAAAGCATCACTCTAACCGGAGTAGAGAACTCATAGGTGGGAGTAGAAACAGAAGTAGGGAGTCTTCAGGATTCCAGGCAAGAGAAGAGTGTAGCTTAGAAGTGAGTGGTAGCAGAGGACTGGAGAGAACTAGACTGTCCTTCCAGGCTTGCCTCAGATGCTCTTCCTTGTGACCCCATTCTTCCAGCCACACTGGATGTGCTCCTGACCCTTCGGGCACTAGGGTCAGGAGCACTGTGTTCCAGCCTCCTGTATGGCACACTATTTACTCCATTTAAGTCTTGCTTATTCATTGTATTATTTCCTCCACTGGATTGGAAACCTCTTTAGAGCAGTTTCAATGTCTTGTTTATTGTTTATGTCCCAAAATGCCTAGCTTTACATACGAGCTGGGGGTTCAAGTAGGATCCATGCTTTTCTTTATGGGCAACTTTATTAGCTGGTGTAACACCCACCCCAGAGACAGAGCTGAAGAATTTCTCTGCAGGTCTGAATGGTCTCTAGCCTGTATAGCAGGCTAAATTTTCTGTCATTGCTGAGGAAAGAAGGCGGAAGAATTGTAGTTAGAAGAAGGGCAAGAAAGAGAATTTCTCCTTTAAAGATTGTATTTGAGATTCACACTCTTCCCTTCTTCATGTGGTTCTCCTGCCCGTGGTATTTCCACACACATACTTATATACTTGTTTCAATTGCAGTGTTGTATGTCAGTGGGAGAAAATTCTGGACTGTCAAGATCATAGACTGAAGCAGGTGGAGTCTCACCTGGCTCTGGGTTAAAGGTTTAGTTCCTTCCTGGTGGTCACTGCTTCCTGTCTGAGATTCTAGATACTACCCCTCTGGTTAGGGTCCTGGTTAGCAATCTGCTCACATTTGCCCCATCCTCCTCTGAGGCTGCATTGCTTTCCTTAGCTCCTTTTGTGGCCTTTGGCAGAGCACAGTCCTTTTCTATTTAGATCCTAGGTCTGGTTGAAACTCTTGTTTGAGCTGTCAGTTTCTTTGAAAAGCCCTATGCAGGGTTCTCTTTCATGAATTCCATTTTCTCTAGGTTTCTTCTATTTTGTAGCCTAAGGTCCTTATATCAGCCATTTCCCAAGTTCTGGGACTTCAGAACAGTTCATCACGCATGTTTTCCTTTCCCTCATCTGCTTTGTTTAAAAAAAGAAGAAGAAATTTTAACTTCCCTCAGCACATTTCCTTTTCCCTCAGAGCTTACTTGTAATTCCCGCCACTATAATCCCTTTACAGGGCTTTGTAATAGATGAGAATGTGCTAAAAGCAATCTCTATTGGACTCTGGGAAGTTCTTATTGCATCAATTAGACTCTTTAATGTTCTTTTAAAAAACCCCAGGCACATTTAAATTTACAAAGCTGGGACCTTGGTCTGGGATCACCCTTCATTTCATATTTATTTTCTGGTTAGAGTGATATTTTTCTCTAGCTGATAGTTTTTCAGTCTAGAATTTCAAAATACTAGAGTTGGAAGTAACCTTAGAGACCATCTGAATTCTTATCCATAATCTTATTTATAGATGGAAAACCTAAAGTCTTGGTTGAGGCAAGCAGTTTGCTTTGAATCATTCAGTTATTTAGTAGATCGACTAGAAACTCATTTTTCAGAGGCCTTATTTTCTACTCTATGTCTTATAATTCCCTACTTTAATTCTGTACTCAAAGTCACACAGCAGCACAAAGACAATGTGTACTCACAGGGCATGGCATCATTCATTCCATCAATCATTCACCAAATATATATTGAACACCTATATATGGAAGGCACTGTGCTGCTGCATAACTAATATGCGTTAACAACCAGGTTTAGATGCAAACCAAATACAATTAATTTCTGTGAACCATTTGTAAATTTTCTAGGAACTAAAGAAATAAAAATTAAAAAAAAATAATTAAAGTTCACAATGAACACGCAGTCATTTAAGGAAAGGCAGGGAGAATGCCATCTGCTCATTGTGTTGTTATGGATTTCTAGAGTTTTATGTAAATGTTTTGGTACAAAAAGAAGTGAAGTTTTAGTGTTTGTGAGAAAAGATGTTGAGAATTAAGGCTATTCTCAGAAAAACCACATGGTGGATAAAAACTTGAGAAAATTAAGATTTAGAAAGAAATTGTTATAATGTTCATTTTCCCCCAAAAACTGTGAGCAGGTCATTTATTATTTTATTCATTTATTTACTAAATATTATTATTAATTGTTTATTATACAGGTAGTATATTTTTGTAGCTTGAAAGGGAGTAGTATCTGAGTGCTGTCTGAAAATGCCTTTGAAATCATTGGTGGAAATATGGAATCAGCAGTCTATTAAGTGTCCCCTTCAGATTTGGCCTTCTGTGGTTATTTTAAATAAAAATAACATTGCATCAGAGACAATGACCAAATCTGGCAGTAATTGCAAAGATGGAAGTGATGGTATCAAAACCACAACGCAGGGTCAAAAGGATCTTCATCCATTTGAAGATAAGAATCAAGATGCGAGGTTGAAAGAGCATTGGGTCAGGAGGCAGAGACCCTAGTTCCAGCTCTTAATTACTGTGTAACCTCCGGGCAGGCCTCCTAACCCTGTGGATACTCTTACATCACCTCTAAAATATGGATAAAAGCTCCTTCCCTACCCACTGCATAGCATTGTTTTGAGGATCAAATGAGATCACTAATGAAACAGCCCTTTGAAAATACAAAGACCTATGGAAATACAAAGCAATTTTGACCAGTAGCAGAAGTATTTACCTCACAAAAATTTGCGAGTTTTTCCATTGTGGTAAGTTGGGAGTCTGTGTGCATATTTTATTCTCAACTTCTGCTCCTCATTCTTTGAAACTGGCAGGAGATAGGCTCAGTGCTGGGGAAGTAGCAGGCTTCTCTTATCCCTTCAAAGAACTGAGAATGGGACTGAACTTTATTAGAGAGACTCAGTCTGATGGACAAGATGAGGCAGCAGCCATTGGATCGCCATCAATGCTTTCCCATTCCTTCAGTGTGAATACTTTATAGGCAGCTGTTATGAGGTTCTGAGTCATGATTTTGTTTCCAGGTGGTGGCCGATATTAATAATTTTTACTTTTTCCCAGTGCTATAGGGCTTGTTGTGTCATGGTAGAAAGGAGTAAAAATCTGTTGGCAATTGCTCAGTTGTGAAGAACAGGTTTTTCATATTCCATTGGCTCATTCAATAAGCAGGCCCTGTGATAGGCACTAGAAATACAGGCCAATGATTCCTGGTCTCTGATGTTGAGGAACTTACACATATATTGGGGAAACAGGTGCATGTAATAATGTGATGTCACATTGTGAAAAATCCTGGGTTGAGGTAGTTAAAGCTGGAATGCTTCCTCCATACCTGTGTTCCCCTTACAGGGCAACCTTAGAGGGTATGTGTTCCAGGGAGTGCAGCTACAAAATGGAGAAAACTCTGTTGGCTTCATCACTGTAGGAAAGGTTTGCTTTAGTTTGCTAAAGGCTGCCAAGGCAATATACCAGAAATGGATTGGCTTTTAAAATGGAGGTTTATTAACTTATAAGTTTAGAGTTCCGAGGCCATGAAAATGTCCAAATCAAGGCATCAGGCGAAGCTCTCTCCCTGAAGATGTCTGCCGGTGGGTGATCCTGGACTCCTGTCCCATGGCAGGACACAATGGTGGCAGCTGGTAGTACCTGCCTCCTCCTCCAGGCTCCATTGCTTTCGGCTTTGGGCTGCTCCTTCTGTGGCTTTCTCTCTCCCAGGTTCCGTTGATTTCAGCTTCTTGCTCTCATGGCTTTTTCTCTCAGCTTCTCTGGGTTCCTCTCTGAGCTCCTGGATCTTTTCTTTCTGCTCTGTCTCTCCATATCCATTCCGTTTATAAAAAGCTCCAGTAAGAGGATTCAGACTCACCCTAGATCATGCCTTACAGAAGTAATCTAATCAAAGGCCCTTGACTGAAGTAATCTAATCAAAAGATTCCGCCTACAATAGGTTCATGCCCACAGGAATGGATTAGTTCTAAGGACATGATCTTCTGGAGTCCACCCAGTTTTAAACTGTCCCATGGTACTATATCTTCATCCTACCCTGTTTCTGATAAGCATTCAGTTGCACAGGTAATGGAAGTGAGAAATAAATCTGAGATTTTGAGATTTATTTGAGGTAGCTGCTAACAGTTATTTATTTGGGAAATATTTGATTAATAAGCAAGATCTTTGCTCCCAAACAACTTAAATTCTATCTAGGGACAAAATGGTCATAAAACATAAAAATTCCTAACCTGTTGCCTGTGGATTCTTGGCAGGGATAGAAGTTTTATTGCAAAGGGCTTGCCATAATACACTAAGCATAGTCTCTTGTTGAGCAAATGAAATGCTTGTAAAATTATGTGTTAATATTTTTGAAATGTATGTAGGAGCTGTTGTGACCAATAAAATACAAGTCCATTTAAAAGTTACCAGATTCATAGTGCCTCGTTACCATTTTATATTTTATTTTTGCCTGTGTGATTATTGTCTCCCCCTTCGAGTGTAGGCTCCTTGAATCTCTTTTTATACTCCATTATGTCCCCAGGTGCTCAAAAGAAGTTTGTTAAATGTTGATTGAGTATAATTTTTCAGTCAGCAGATTGAGAAATTACAAATATCATGTGTTGCCCCTTGCAATTTTATAATGTTAAAAAGATGTCCTCCTTTGGGTTAAGTTTGAAATTCTCTGAGTGTGGTCAATAAATGAAAGATAAGACACTGAAGAAAGACAGATTAGAAGGAGCTGGGCACAAAGACTTGAGGCTGATGGGTTAGAGAGGATCAGCTTTGGAACATCACCTCTGCCTTCCTCTCTCTTTGTCTTTCATTGCTCCGTGCTCTTTACATTCCCAAGAACCAATACCATGGGGTAACCAGTTGAGAAGTGGGACAGAATGCCTGCTGCCTAGTTCTCTTCTCTGAAGGCTTTATGAAGCACCTGATGCCTTGAAGGATAGAGCTGGAAGAGACTAAAGATACCATCTTTTGCTACAAACCTTGTGAAGTCCAAAGGTATCATACAGTCAGACTGTGGCAGAGGCAGAGGTAGAACCCAAGTTCTAGTCTGTTGCAGACTCTTTCTGCCATACTTTGCTGTGCCTTTGTTAGGGTTAGGTTCATCACTCAAATGATTGATTTGGGAGGAGGTGGGGGTGCTATTGATGAATTAAGAAAGTATGGATTTGGATTTATAGTTTATGTCATCGACCTTCTGCTTTTATTCAACCTTATAAAATATATGCTTCTCCAAATTAGCAAAGCCCAGGAGTCAGCCAAAAATACAATTTTGACTATAAACTTAATGCTAATGTTTACCCAATTCTACTGAAGATCATAATCTTTAAGTCAGCATGTATTTATTCTGTTAAGTCATTTACAAATATGCTCCTCACCTTAATAAGAGCGAGTAAATATGTTCTTTCTTCATCATTTGGGCATTCTTTCTACACAACAATTCCCTTCTGTAGCCAATATCAATGCTAATGCTGCATTAAGAAAGATAAAGACATAAAACACAATGTTGCAATAAATATCTTGCTAGCCACAGAGACAATATTTTAAAGGAAATTTGTCTCAAGACACTTTAATGCTTTCTATTGCTATGGTTGCAGAATTACTGAGGGTGCATTGCTAAGGGGACCTCTATTACATCTATTAATGAGATTTATAAGAACACTAATAGGTAAATCCAAACTTAACTCCATCAATAATGATGTAAATTAATGCAATTCTAACTATTCAACTCAGGATTATGAATATTCATGTAAATTGTCTTTATAATGAGCACAGACTGCATCTTCTAAATATGTTTGTAAAAAGAACATGATGCATATGTTGACATCAGGACAAAAATCAAACTATCATCTACAGTTTGAATAGGGTGACTATTCTGATCTCTGCTGAAGTTAATAAGCTCTATAGAGCCACACATCTGTTATTATCATTGAAGAAGAAATATATACTACCAACTAGAGACTTAAGGACACACGGTTTAAATATTTTCCAACAACTTTCAATATCATTGACCCATAGTCTTTGTCATCAGCCTGAATAGTACTTGTAAGACCATCTGCTGGGTTCAGAGGAGCACCAGTCATTTGGTGAAGAGTGAAGGAGATTAAAACTATTACTGGAGAATAGCTCAGGCATGGAGAAACTGGAAAAATGTACCATGGCAGCATGATTAATTAACATTCTGAAGATATCTGAAGAGAGAGAATTCTATGCAGGTAGAAATGAATGTGGCGCCATGCTATAAAACTGTGATCACAGCACTGAATATCTTAGTGAACTTTGCCATTCAATGATTTAAGAAATTTAAATCATTACAAAAATTTTTTTTTTCACTAATGCCTTACTTTATAGCTCTCCTTAGAGGTCCTGCTTGATAAATAAGATTTGCCTAATTATTAAGTCTCTGTGGTCCTGATATATCAAAATTCATTTTAGATGGAGATGAATATAAGCCTAATTTTTTACTCACTTTCAGTACCACATTAAGTTTTTGAGGTGTTCACTTCAAACACGCATTCTCTTGCACTATATGACCTCAAAGAGTTAATCTTTTTTCCAAGTCAGAATATTTAGGAGAAAATAATGTATTATCCAAGTTTATTAAAGAAGTACATTCATTAATTATATACTTTTAAGAATAGCTATTTACATGGATAAAATTATTGCAGAGCTTTTTTTTTTTTGTGTGGGTATTCTAAATATGATTAAAGGTGCCTATGTTTATTTTATTCATTAAGATGTGATTCATGATTGCTTAAATGCTTTGGTCTGTGTTTTGTCTCTAATAGTCCAATGTTAGGTGGCATTTTGGTTTCAAAGGTAGCCAATGGTCTGGATGCTATAAAAGCACACTCAGGGAAAGCCACATAGGATTTGCAAATAAACACTCGATATTTGATCGTCTCATATATGCGTTTGCATTTTTTTTGTGTGTGCAACCATTATTTGTTTTATTATATACATTTTAAGTCTCTTGCCTTTGTCATCTCCCTCATGTTTCTTCTGAAAATAGTTTATTCTCTCAAATAGTCCACCAGGGGCATCTTGCTTTCATGATGTAATCTAGTCATCCTCTGTGCACGTGTTACTTCTGCTCCAGATGGTTTCCAACCCAGGAAAGGCATCCTTCTCTACTCATAAATGGCAATATTCCTTGGCATTCTAGTCCACAAATATCTGCAAATCACAATCCCTTATGAGTTTAGCCAGACTACCTAATGGCTAGAAAGAGATCTAAGACAATGAAGGATAGCCAGCTAGTTAAAGCTTTTCTTATCCTTCTATTTTTCCACACCTAATAATCACCACTCTCAGTTTAAATAAATTCAACTGCAAAATGGTATTTAAAGAAATCTTTTATGTCTCTCTCCAGAGTTCTTTCAAAGTGTGTCTTTTTAGTTTTAAAAATATATACATCGTGCAGAAACAGCAGCAGCTCCACACCAGAAAAATCATGGAAAAGGAATAATGAGGTACAGCAAAAGAACCCCAAATCAGTACCAGCTGCTAAACAATTAGGCTCAACTGCTAACAGGTGTGTAGAAGAGCCCACGTACAATGTTACCTTTGTCAGTGTGCCTTCTGAAATGACTCTTGGCTGTAAAATTCCCACAACATTTGGATCATTTGGGGAAAATACTTTTTATACAGTGCACATAAATTCAAGAAAAAGCTTGTTTTCTTTATAGAGCTCCTTTAATAATTAAAAGAAATTAAATCTTTATGTCATCTAGGTCATGGACTAGTATGGGGGATAGAGGAAGGTAGTATTCACCACCTGGAGTCCTTGAACCTGGAGGGTTTGCATGGAGGACTTCCAGGGTCATAAACCCTTCGGAGTACATCAAATTTTGGTGCATATTTGCATTAATTATTAGGTGAGGTTTCAAGACTTTCAATAGCTTTTCAAAAGAGTCTGTGAAGCCCCTTCTCCAATTTTAAAGCTGGTGTGGTTGAAAGAGTGTGAACTTTTTTTTCTTTGTTGGAGAAGTTGTGGGTTCACAGAACAATCATGCATTAAAATACAGGATTCCCATATACCACCCTATTATTAACACCTTGCATTGGTGTGGAGCATTTGTTACAACTGATGATAGCACATTTTTTTTTTTTTTTTAAAGATTTATTTATTTATTTATTTATCCCCCCCTTGCTGCTTGTGCTTGCTGTGTCCATTCGCTGTGTGTTTTCTCCGTGTCTGCTTATCTCCCCCTTGCTGTGAGGTCCCGCTGCTTCAGCCCACTGCACCGAGCGGGCTGGCCTGACCTCACAAGGAGGCCCCGGGAAGTGAACCCGGGGCCTCACACATGGTAAACGGGGCCTCTATCCATTGAGCCACACCTGCTTCCTGTTGTGAGGTCTTGCTGCATCAGCCTACCCTGCCGCGCGGGCCGGCCTGCCCTCACAAGGAGGCCCCGGGAAGTGAACCCGGGGCCTCCCATATGGTAAATGGGAGCTCTATCAATTGAGCCACACCCGCTTCCCAACATTTTTATAATTGTACTATTAATTATACTCTATGGTATAACTTAGGGTTCACTGTTTGCGTAGTGTAGTTCCATGAACTTTATTTTATTTTATTTTTTTAAAAGATTTATTTATTTACTTGACCCATTTTAAGCCCCCCCTTCCCCATTTGCTGTTTTGTGTCCATTCGCTGGGCAATTCTCTGTGTCTGTTTCATCTCTTCTCATCCTCCTCCTCCAGTCTTCATCAGGATTCAATCCTGGAGACTTCTGATGTAGGAGAGAGGTGTTCTAGCCATCTGCACCACCTCGGCTCCTGGTTTTCAGAGCTTTCGGAGCATCTCGTCTTGTCTCTCTCCTTTTACGTCATCATCTTGCTGCCTGGCTCCCGGGGCCTGGCGGCTCACCAGCACACAGAGCCTGGCAGCCCATGCGCCTTCTATATATATATTTTTATTTTACCGGGAGGTCCCGGGGATCGAACCCAGGTCCCTCCATATGGCAGACGGACGCCCAACCATTTGAGCCACATCCACCCCCCTCCATGAACTTTAAAACAATATTTATTCTGTTACCATACATACAATCTAATGTTTCTTCTTTTAATCACATTCAAATATATATTTCAGTGCTTTTAATTGCATTTGCAATGTTGGGGTACCACCACCACTCTCCATTACCAAAACATTTCCATTATTCCAAATAATAACCTTGTTAAAAACCTTAATTTCTCATTCCCTATCCCCACCTCACCCCCTGGTAACCTATACTCTACATTCTTTTTTTTTTTTTTTTGAGTTAATTTTTTATTTTTAAAGAAGCTTTAGATTGCGTAAGTTTTACATAAAAAGTATAGGGGATTCCCATATACCCTCCCTCTCCCTCTCCCACACTTTCCCCCATTAACAACATCTGTCATTAGTGTGGTACATTTGTTACAATTGTTGAACACATATTGAAGCATTGCTACTAACCATGGACTATAGTTTATATTATAGTTTATACCCTGCACCACACAATTTTATAGGTTTTGACAAAATGTCTAATGGCTTGTATCCATCGTTGCAATGTCATGTGGGACACTTCCAATGTCCCCAAAATACCTCATGTTATATCTATTCTTCCCTCTCTCTCCCCTCAGAACCTCTGGTGGACAAGGCTTTTATATCAATAATAAAAGTTCTTCCATTGCTAGAGTAATCATAAGACTACTTAAATCCATAGTTACATTTCCCCCTCATGTTTTTTCATTCCTCAATCTGTTTCTGACTGAGAAGGGGCTTCGATCCCATGGGGTAATTGGATAGAACAGTCTTGCTTGCAGTTGTACATACTCTCTGTTTTTTTGGGATGGGCATTGTCCATCATCATCCTTTTGTTAGTTGTCCTGGGTGTGTCCAATGAACTGGAGAGTAGGTGTTGCAACACTTGCTGAGATTCAGGGCTCCACTGGCATATGAACAGACTGAAGATTTAAGTCATATTCTACATTCTAACTCTATGACTTTACTTATTTGAATTGTTCGAAATCAGTGATTTCATATATTTGACCTTTGGTGTCTGGCTTATTTTACTCAACATTATGTCTTCAAGTTTCATCCATGTTGTTGCATGTATCAGGACTTTATTCTTTTTTACAGCTGAATAATAGTCCATTGTATGTATATGCTATATTTTATTTATCCATTCATCAGGTGATGGACACTTGAGTTACTTCCATTACAATGGCAATTGTGAGTAATGCCACTATGAACATTGGTGTGCAAATATCTATTTGAGTCCCTGCTTTCAATTCTTTTGGATATATACCTGCTAGTGGGATTGCAGGGTCATATGGTAGTTTTATACTTAGCTTTCTGAGGAACTGATGAACTGTCTTCCACAGCAGCTGCACCATTTTAAATTGCCACCAGCAATGAATGAATGTTCTTATTTCTTCATATACTTTTATTATTTTCCATTTTTTAAATAGCAGCCATTCTAATGGGTATGAAATGGTATCTCATTGTGGTTTTGATTTGCATTTCCTTAATGCCCAGTGATGCTGAGCATCTTTTCATGTGCTTTCTGGCTATTGTTATATCTTCTTTGGAGAGATGTCTATTCAAGCCTTTTGTCCATTTTTTAATTTGGTTGTCTTTTTCTTAAGTTGAAGGATTTCCTTATATATTCTGGATATTAAACCTTTATCAGATATGTAGTTTCCAAGTGTTTTCTCCCATTGTGTAGGTTGTCATTTTACTTTCATGATCACATCCTTGGAGGTCTAAATTTTTTAATTTTGATTTTTCTATTTTTTTCTGTTGTTGCTTGTACTTTGGGTGTAAAGTCTAAGAAACTATTGCCTAACACAATCTCCTGTAGATACTTTGCTATGTTTTCTTCTAGGAGTTCAGTAGTTCTGGATCTTCTGTTTAGGTCTTTGATCCATTTTGTGTCGATTTTTGTATAAGGTGTGAGGCAGGGGTCCTCTTTTTTTTTTTTTGCAAATGGAGATCCAGTTTTCCCAAAACCATTTTTTGAAGAGACTATTCTTTCCCAATTGAGTGGTCTTTTCCACCTTGTCAAAAATCAGTTGGCCATAAATGTGAGAGTTGCTTTTTGAGCCCTTAATTCAGTTCCATTGGTCTATATGTCCTTGTGCCAGAACTATCCTGTTTTGATTACTGTGGCCTTGTAATAAGTTTTAAGATCAGAAAGTGTAAGTTCTCTAACTTCATTCTTTCTCTTTAAGCTGGCTTTACCTATTTGGGGCACCTTAGCCTTCCATATAAGTTTGATGATTGGCTTTTCCATTTCTGTAAAGAAGGTTGTTGGAATTTTGATTGGGATTGCATTGAATCTATAAATCACTTTGGGTAGAATTGACATCTTAATGATATTTAGTCTTCTACTCTGTGAACATGTAATGTCCTCCCATTATATAGGTCTTCTTTGATTTCTATTAGCAATGTTTTGAAGCTTTCTGTGTAGAAGTCTTTTACATCATTGGTTAGATTTATTCCTAGATATTTGATTCTTTAAGTTGCTATTGTGAATGGATTTTTTTTCTTGATTTCTTATTCTTATTGTTCATTGCTTGTATATAGAAACAATGCTGATTTTGGGGTATTGATCTCCACCCTGTCATTTTACTGAATTCATTTATTAGCTCAAAGAGGTTTTTTGTGGATTTTTAAGGATTTTCTATATATAGGATCATGACATCTGCAAATAGGGAAATTTTATTTCTTCTTTTCCAATTTGGATGCCTTTAATTTCTTTTCTTGCCTAATGGCTCTGGCAAGAACTTCCAGGACAATGTTGAATAACAGTGGTGACAGTGGGCATCCTTATCTTGTTCCTGATTTTAGAGGGAAAGCTTTCAGTCTTTTACCATTAAGTAAGATGATGCCCTTTATCATGTTGAGGAACTTTCCTTCTATTCCTAGAGTTCTAAGTGCTTTTTTATCAAGAAGTGGAGCTACATTTTGTCAAATGTCTTTTCTATATTAATTGAAATGATTTTGTGGTTTTTCTCCTTCATTGTGTTAATGCGGTGTGTTACATTAATTGATTTTCTTATGTTGAACCACCCTTGCATTCTTGGGATAAAACCCACTTAATCATGGTGCATAAATCTTTTAATATGTTGTTGGATTCAGTTTGTTAGTATTTTGTTGAGAATTTTTACATCTATATGCATAAGTGATATTGGTCTTTGGTTTTCTTTTCTTGTGCTATCCTTATCTGGCTTTGGTAGAAGGGTGACATTGGCCTCATAGAATGAATTAGGGAGTGTTTCCTCTTCTTCAATTTTATGGAAGAGTTTGAGTAGAATTGGAGTTAAGTCTTTTTTGGGAGACATTCCCCTGTGATGCCATCTGGTCCTAGGCTTTTCTTTGTTGGGAGGTTTTTGATTACTGATTCAGTCTTTACTAGTAATTGTTTTTTGTTTTGTTTTTTCAAAGATTTATTTATTCTCCTCTCCCCCTTGTTGTTTTGTGCTTGCTGTCTGCTCTCCGTGTGTTCTTCTGTGTCTGTTTGTCTTCTCTTTATGTGGCACTGGCAACCGATCCTGGGACCTTCCGGAGTGTGAGAGAAGCGCTCAAACTCTTGCGCCACCTCAGCTCCCTGGTCTGCTGTGTCTCTTATTGTCTCTCCTCTGTGTCTCTTTTTGTTGTGTCATCTTGCTACGCCAGCTCTCTACACGGGCCAGCACTCCTGCATGGGCCAGCATTCTGTGCTGGCCAGCACTCCATGTGGGCCAGCTTGCCTTTCACCAGGAGGCCCTGGGAATTGAACCTGGGACCTCCTATATGGTAGATGGGAGCTCAATTACTTGAGCCGCATCTGTTTCCCTAGTAATTGGTTTTTGAGATTTTCTTGAATTAATGTAGGTAGTTTGTGTGTTTCTGAGAATTTGTCCATTTCATTTCAGTTATCTAATTTATTAACATACAGTTGTTCATAGTATCCTCTTATACTCCTTTTATTTCCATGGGTCTGGTAGTAATGTCACCCTTTTCATTTCTGACTTTGGTTAGTTGTATTTTCTCTCTCTCTCTCTTTTTTTTTTCTTTGTCAGTCTAGCTAAAGATCAGTCTATTTTACTGATCTTTTCAAAGAATCAGCTTTTGGTTTTGTTGATTCTCGCTAATTTTTTTTCTTTTTTTTTTTAGAAGGTACCAGGGAATGAACCCAGGACTTTGTACATGGAAAGCAGGTGCTCAGTTACTGAGCTACATCTGCTCGCCTTTCTATTTTTTTTTGTTTTTGTTTTCTATTTCATTTATTTCTGGACTAATCTTCATTATTTCCTTCCTTCTAAGAGCATGAACTAGAAGTCATTCAGAACTGTATTAGAATCACTGCATATTACTTGTCCTTGATGAACCTCTTTGTTTATCAATAAAATGATAATACCGCCACTGACCTCATTTACTTATTGGATTATTTAAAGTAATGTTTCTCAAACTTCAATGTACATATTGATCACCTAGAAGCTCGTTAAAATGAGCATTGTTTCAGTAGGTCTGGAGTGACATATGGAATTCTGTATGTCTAAAAATTCCCGGATGATGTTGACATTGTGGGTCTGCACACAACACTTTGAGCAGCAAGGATTTTAACCATTGGTTCTCAGATTTAGCTGCACATTGGAGTCACTTGTGAAGCTTAAGAAACTAGTGATCTCTGAGTTCGACTCCCAAAGTTTCTGATTTAATTGGTAGGGGGTGCAGGCTGGGCATCAGGATTTGATGAAGCAGTGAAGCTTGAGAATCACTGATTTAAAGCACAGTTCCTGACACGTTAGATGCTCAACAGTCAGTTTCCTTATGAGGTTCCTTAATTAGTGGGGTAGTGTAATAAAAAATAAGAGATTGAAGTCCTATTCCTAGTGGTATAAAGGCTGAAAAGATTGGTAGGGAATAGCAAGTTGATTGCCATCTGCAATATATTTGCTCTCTGACCAGGGATATGGTTTCTTATCATCTCTGTGTTTCTTATACTTAAACAAACAGGGGAAAGGGAGGATTATGGTTTAAACTCATATTTATTGGGAAAATTAATGCCTATAAAATGCCTTGAGACCATGGATGAAAGGGTATTTGTGACCTTTAAAAGTTAAAAAGGGATAGGATAGATATTCTTTTAAAAATTTCAGTAATTGTTCAAAGCATGGGCAGATAACATTGCGGCAATAAAGAAGAAAAGTGGCGTGGTGGGTTGGCATCAGCATGTTTTCTTTAGATGCTCGGAGAAATGAAGAATGAATTTTATATTGGTTCATTTTACTGGCCTTGATAATTTTTAAGGGCTTTCTTTTCTTGTGGGAACCTGAATTTTGACCCAGAATATAAGTTTATGAAGTATTCTTATCCAGCCACAGGCTGTGAGAGCCACCCTGACTCGCTGTTATTATCACCGATCCTTGCCAGAAGGAATTCCCTTTCGTAGTCCATCACCAATACTTTGGAAAGGCTTTAAGCGAATGCTTTGAAATTTGTGGGTGTTGATCTCATTTATGAGTGCCCAAAGTCCTTGAGAGTGAAGTTCATTGCCATTACTATAAAACATTAAAATTTGGAAAGGGCATTTGTTGTGGTGGAATCCAACATGATGAGTTTAAAAGAGAGGGAACTCTTCTGTGTTCTGGACTTAAGTAGATGGAAGGTTGGGATAGCGATGCTTTATCTTCTATTTTCCCCTGCAGAACACCTCTACACTGCTCAACCCCACTTTCAGTCCAGATCTTCCTGGGCTGCATTAGTTAGCTCCCTTGTATGGCCTCAGGTCAGATTCGCCAAAGGGAGACTCTGATAGGAGACACTAGAGGAAGGAGAGGGAATTGGGGATTTTAATTCCTCCAGTCCTCTTCTTGACAACTCCCCTGGGCTGGTTACACTCCTTGACTAACAGTTGGAGCTCCTGTCAAGGTAGCCCTTTCCATATGACCCTCTCCTTTGTTCCAATCACTGTGACTTTCCTTACCCCTTTAGGCTTATGGTGGTAACAACCCCTGTGTGCCTGGACTCAGAGTACTGCACTAGGCCTTGTAGTTTGCCTTCAACTTGCCCATGATTTTGTGAAGAGTTCTTTAGGAAATTCTCCTTGGATTTTTATTATTTGCACAAATGGGAATACGAGAATAGCAGGAACCTCATTTGTCTTATTTGCGGTTATATTTTCTTTGGTACTTGCTGAATGAATGAGTAAATGTTTGAGCCTCTTTTTCATTGGCTGCATTTGTACACTTGACTTAAGGGTTTTGATTAGTTATCAGAAGAGAAGCCCTGTGAAGGACAGGGGTCTCCCTGTGGTTAAATTTATCTAAGAATTCAGGCCATAGATGGAACTTTACCATGCCCTTTTTGCTTATATTTATTTTTAAATTCTTAAAGTTGTATAGAATTTTAAAAATATGATAGAGATATTGCATTAAAACAAATGTTTGTTTTTGACATTCCTCTCACCTACCAATTAGGGAGGTTTCCCTTAGACATAAGCAGAACCTGTAGCACAAAGTTGCTAAGCTGTGTTCAGAAAACAGTAGATTCATATCTCTTAAATCTCATTCTTCATAGTTATCCCTTCAGCTTTACTACCTCTCACTTTTTCTTTCCTTTTTTAGCAATAAGAGTTGGATTCACATTCTGAACATGATGAAACTATAATTGGATGCCTAACTTCCCTATCTTGCAGTAAAAAAAAAAAAAGTCATATTCCCTTTGATATTTAATTTTGAGCCTCCATTTGCTCAAATTACCAGGAAATCCAATTTTCCACAGTGATTCTCTTCCTAAACTTTTCTAAGGTGCTGCTTAAACAAGTCTGTGAGTCACATTTCCTGAGATGCAACAATGGGGTGAGGTCTCTGAAGTTGCCACAGAGTCCACAGTGCTCTCCTGCTTTTGCTGCCTCCTCTAGTATCTCCTGGAGATATGTTGTCATTGCTGGAACTTGGTCTTGGATGATTCAGAATTATGAAGATAAACCCAGTATTTTTATGCCTCGATGATCATGGATGCCAATCTTGGCCAATTCACTGAGACTTTGGTGGCCCCAAGGAATGAAGGGGAATACCATGCTGTAGCAGTTTGATATTATTGATGAATTCCAAAAAGAAATATTGGATTATGTTTGTAAATTGGCCTTTTCCTCTGGGTGTATTAGAGTGTATTGGATTCAGAGGTTTTACTTTTACTTGATTAAATAATGATTAAGGCTTTGATTGGGCCATGTCAGTAGGACATTGAGTCCCCACCTGGTTGGTGAGAAAACCACATGGCAGAGAAGAGAGTGGGAGCTTTGAGCTGGAGCCTGGTAAGTAAGCACACAGAGGAGAGAGCAGCTGAGCTTGGAGAGAATCGAGCCCCAGGGAGAGAGACAGAGCTGGCTGCCTGATGGTTTACAGCTGGCCTTGTGGAGAGAGCAGGGCAGCTGAGCCCAGAGAGTAACAAGCCCCGGGAAGAGAGGAAGCCTGAACTCTTAGCAGATGTCGGCAACCATCTTGCTCCAACACGTAGCAACAGACTTTGGTGAGGGAAGTAACTTATGCTTTATGGCCTGTTAACTGTAAGCTTCTACCCCAAATAAATACCCTTTATAAAAGCCAACAGATTTCTGGTGTTTTGCATCAGCACCCCTTTGGCTGACTAATACACATGCTATCTTCAGGCAGAAAACACTAGGCCCTGAGGGTTAACAGCTCTACTGGTAGATAAGACACTTTAGTTCACCCAGGCAGATGCATTTTACAAGGCACTCCTAAGAGCTTTTAGCATTAGGCATCTGTTGTGCCACTCCTGACATGCCTTTTGTTCTTAGAAGGGAATACAGATCAACTCATATTCAAGATACCAGTGGGGCTAGAACTTATATGTGTCCTTAAGGATAGAGGCTTAATTCATAAAGTGACTCTTTGCTGCTGCCATCACTAGTATTGTTAGGCCTTTCATTCCTTAATATTGTTGGCCTTTCATTCTTTCCAAGACAGGAAGAAGTCTCTTCCTCTCCTAGCCTGCCCTATTTTCTTTCCTGGGATTTACTATTACCCATGATGACTGACAATGTGGGTGTATACATTTTCTTGTGGGGTAACCACTACCTAACAAAGTATGATTGTTTGATGTTGGTGTAGTTCCTAAGCTATGTTCCTGTCCATAGACTTTAATTTCCTTATTAAGATCTATAGTGAAAAAGCATGAAATTCTGCATTTTTGTCTTTAGAAAGAAAATTTCATAAATCACATTTGAAATCTGAAGCTTTTAATGTGATTTAATTATGGAAAATTCCCACTTATTCTATCTTTGAATATTGTTCCTCCACTATGCTCTCTCTTCTCATCCTCTGGAACTTCCATTAGATGTTTGTTTAGATTTTCAATTTATGCTCTATAGCTCTTAACTGTTCTTTGTCTTGCTTTACCACATTCTGGATGAATTCCTCAGTACTATCATTTTATTTTTTTGACTTTATTTTGTACATTGAGTGATTGAAAAAATAAACAATTAAAAACTAAAAAGTAAACATATACATTTCTCAGTTAAATGTACTGGATGCATATAAAATTTTTTTTGAATCAATATGTTACACAATATATTTGATTCATAGTACCGCATTCATACAGTATTTATCCTTTTGTGTCTGGCTTGCTTCGCTCAACATAATGTCTTCCAGATTCATCCATATTGTCATATGCTTTATGACTTCATTTCTTCCTACAGCTGCATAATATTCCATTGTGTGAATAGACCACAGTTTGTTTATCCATTTGTCTGTTGTTGGACACCTGGGTTGCTTCCAACTTTTGGCAATCGTGAATAATGTTGCTATGAACATCGGTGTGCAGATGTCTGTTTGTGTTACTGCTCTCAGTTCTTCTGGGTATATACCCAGTAGTGGTATTGCTGGGTCACATGGCAAGTCTATATTCAACTTCTTTAGGAACTGCCAAACAGTCCTCCACAGTGGCTGTACCATTCTGCATTCCCACCAACAGTGAATAAATGTTCCTATCTCTCCACATCCTCTCCAACACTTATAGTTCTCTGTCTTTTTAATACTGGCCATTCTGATAGGTGTGAAATGTTATCTCATTGTAGTACTATCTTTTAATTCACAATATTTTTGGCATTTTCCAACTAGTGTATGTCTATTGAATTTCTTATTTAATAACTTATTTTTCATTTTTAGGAATTTTAACTTGTTCTTTATATATTCATTTGTTCTTTTTCATAATTTCTTGTTCTTTTATTATGGAGAATGTTTCTTTCTTTATCTCTTTGAGAATTTTAAAATATTCTTATTTTCAGATTGCATTATTATTTTAGCATGGCATTGAGTGAATTCATCTTCCAAGCGATGGTTTGGTTGGCTTCTTTTTTGGCATTAGTTTTTGTTAAATGCTTTGCAATTTTGGTGTACAGGCTCATCTTGGGTGAGATTTTTAAAATTTTTCCTTTTCTCCCTGGGCATATTTATCCCTAGATGTCTAGCGATTTTGTGATTGCATCCAATCAGCTTCCTAGCAACTTCTTTTCCAAGATAAGAACTTGGGCTTAGATTTTTCCCATGTCAGAGTTAGGATTTATAGTATACTTTCTGTTACTGACTTCATAGGCAGCTTGACTCGGGGCCTGATTGTGAGACTGTGTTTGCACTATTTTGCCTACATAGGCATGAGGTTTATATGAGCTATATCCTCAGAGAATATTCGATAGCAGTTCTTTTCAGCTTCCTTTTACAGGCAGGAAACCCGATCTTGGCCCCGTTTTCAAGCAGCAAGTCCAGCCATGGCCCCTGCTACCAGATGGATTTTTGTCCTTATTATTATGTGGGTGTCAAACTGCTGGTTACACTTGCCTATTTCCAGACACAGAACCCAGCAAGACTGCCACTTCTACCCTGCTGATTTCTTTGTGCCTCTAGTTCACAAAGACAATTGCCTTGTTTTGAGTGTAGTTGTATTTTGAAAACTCTTGTCATAATTTATTTCTTATTTTTGTATGTTTGGATCGGGCAGAAAAGTGTCAATGTGTGACAGTGCTATTTTAAGGAAATTCCCAAGATTATTTTTAAAGAGAAAAATAAGAAAAAAAAATTAAAAAAAAAATTGATTCCTGCCTTCCACAGGAAATATAAATGTGACCATTTGAATAAATCTGTGGCTAGAAGTATATTTAGACATCCTACCAAACTACTATGATCACTAGTAAACACAGTGGATTAATTATCTCTAATTATCAATGCTCTTCCAAACAAACATCTATTCTATCTAAATATATAGTAGTATAATTTGAAAAGTTTCAAGCATAGCCTAATTTTTAAGTTTGGCATAATGGAGCCAATGATTTTTACAATTTGAACAGCGAGGGTACGAATCATTTTGAAAGTCTAAATTATTCATGCTAATGGAGGGGAACATTGACAAGGGTAATGCAAGAATAGTAAATTGCAAATAATTTCGATGTTGCTTTGCTCTATATTTCTGTACGCTATTTAATCCAGGTGTTTGATGTGTTGGCGAGTTTATACCATTTCCATTCAAATGATAAAACCACATTCTGAATATCTGATTTGGAAAGTTCCCCAGCTTCCCATCCTGTTTGATCACCTGCCAATGTCTTTCTTGTTACTGGTTCCATGCTCAGGAGAGACACTGGATTGGTTCTGACTGATTCACAACCTCTGCAGCTCACCTTATCTCTTTCTAAGCTCATTTATGGTCTGACTCACACCCTCCTTAAGGGAGGATATTGGAAGGTAATGGTGTGTTTTGGCTTCCATGGCCTTTTCCAATGTCTGAACCTGGGAAGAAGAGAAGAGATGCATTCTAAAATCCTTCAAGGTTATATGTAGTCTAAGTCAAGAGGATGTGGAGCTCAACATTCTCTGTGAGTAACCCACAAAGGAGCTAATTAACTCATAGCTTTGACTGTCATATTGCTGAGAGTTTATTATGCTTTTGACAAAGACTTCAAATTATTTATCAACCTCCTACAGTTCACCTGTGCAACGAAAGCAAAAAGACAACTGAATAACTATAGTCTGAACAACTTGGGTGACTGGCAAATACTACACAACATCTTGACATCATTTGCCACCTTGTGTTTATAAACCACTGATCAGCATCTCTTTGTATATAGAAAAATGAATCAATTTTCCTCTCCCAAACTGTATAAGGAATTTGGTCTTGATCTATAAAAATTTACGAAAGTAATATTTTCTCCTAGAAATATATATTGAACTCACACTGCATGTCAGAACTATTCTAGACACCGGAAAAATGGCAGTGAGTAAGCCCAGATTCCAGTTTGAGAGCTGCTCAGCACTTGGCATTAATGTTTCCCATTTGGGATATGACCAAACATTTGGTCCCATTAATAAGACAGCAACCTACATTGTGCTTTTCTCTAAAAATGCTTATTAACTGCTTTGAGATCTGAATCTCGAATCCCAGGTAAACAACTTTGATGAATGTGTGGATAAGTTTTGATAAATTTTGCTGACAGAACTTTATGGTTCTGTATCATTTTTTTTTGCAACAGAGTAGAGTTAGTGATAAACAGTGGCTGCTTGTATTTAGATAATGAATTTTGAAGAATCAAGATAATTACTCAGACAATTTGTGGGGGGTGGGGGTGGTTAGGGGATTTGTTAAGGAAAAGCTGATGTTTTCTTACTCAAGGTTTAAGGGTTTTGACCAAAAAGAGGCAACATCAATACAAGTTTTTATGGCTAAGAGATTTCAAAATGAGTCAGGAGGTCATTTCAGAGGTCATACTTATGCATGACTTAGGCAGATCTCACTAACTGCCACTGTGACCAAAGCCTCAAATAGGGGTGCTCCTGAGGGCTCTAGAGCCATCTGGACACTACAGGCAAGGCACACAATCCTTTAAAATCAGCACCCTGTTGATGGTCCTTACCGTGGAATATATGATAACCTATTTCCCCAGTGTAACAGAGTTGGACTCATTCATAATTTCCCTACACATGACTCTTGTACCCCCTTTATTTGAGCCTATAATTATCACTATATCCATTAAGTATATGTCTCAGAGACTTAAATCTTTGGTCTGTTCATATGCTTGTTGAGCCCTGAGTCTCAGAAGAGTTATGGTCAATACTTACTCTCCAGTTCATTGGACGTACCCAGGACAACTAATAAAATGATGATGATGGACAACACCCACATCCCCAAAAGCAAAGAATATCTATAACTTCAAGCAAAACAATTCCTTCCATCTGCCCCATAGGATCTAAGTCCCCTCTCAATCTGAGACAGAGCAGGCATCACCATCCCAAAATCTTCAAAGTTGAGAAGTGAACAAACGTAAGGGAGATGCGACAATAGGCAAAGTAAATTTATTAATATTGTAGTAATGGAAGAACATGTAACATTGATATAATAATAGTGGTTACCAGAGGTTCTGAGGAGAAGGGGAAGGAATAATAGGTGAAATATAGAGAATTGGGATTATGTAAACCACAACATATAGACCTTGGTTAGTAGCAATGCTTCAATATTTATCCATCAATTGTAACAAATGTACCACACAATTGCAAGATGTTATTAAAAGGAGAAGATGTGTAAGGGGTATATGGGAATCCCCTATACTTTCAAAGTAACTTTTCTGTAATCTAAAACCTCTTTAAAAATAAAGTTTATTACATTAAAAAGAAAAGATTTAAGGATCATTACCTGGAAATATCACTATGAGGTATATACCCAGAAGAACTGAGAGTAGTGATACTAACAGACATCTGCATACCGATGTTCATAGCGGTGTTATTCACAATTGACAAAAGATGGAAACAACCCAGTTATCCACAATGGATAAACAAATTGTGGTGTATACACACGATAGAATATTATTCAGCTGTAAAAAGAAATGAAGTTGTGAAGCATATGACAACATGGATGAACCTGGAGGACAATTATGTTGAGTGAAGAATGTCAGACACACAAGGACAAATATTGTATGATTGCTCTATTATGAACTAAATATATTGTGCAAACTCATGGAGCTAATAACTAGAATATAGGTCGCCAGAAAATAGAATGAGGGTAGAGAATGGGAAGCTGAGGTTTAATCTGTGCAGAATTGGTAAAAAGGTTGTTTGTTAATCTTTGGAAACGAATAGAAAAGGTGGAAGTACATCATAGTGTTTGTAAGAAGCAGTGCTGTTATATGGGTATGACAGTGGTTGAAAGGGAAAATCTAAGGTCATGCATATTACTAGAAGGAAAGCTGAAAAATGCAACATGGGATTGTATAGCATAGTATAACTCATGTGAAATATTAATATGGGTAATATTACATATATTGAAACTGAACAAATGTGTTAATGTTTCAAGATGTTAATATCAGCCAAAAATACAAACAAAGCAAACTATGGACAGTAGTATACAGCAATATATTAATAATCTTCCAGTGAGGGTAAAAAAAAGGAAATATACTAAGGGAAAGAAAATAGACACAAGGTGCTACATATTGCTTGACTCCATCTATGCAAAATATAAATACAAATAAACTAGAGAGACAGAATCAGAATAGCTGCTTTGTACAGCAGGGGAAGCATAGAAAGATAGAGAGGTGATGAGTTTTTGTTTGTTTGTCCGTTTTTTGTTTATTATAATTACTGGAATAATGAAAATGCTCCAACAATGATTGAATTGATAAATGCACAACTATGTGATTATACCAAATACATTGGTTGTATATTTTGGATAGATTGTATGCTTTATTAATATGTATCAATAAAATTGATTTGAAAAAAAGATTGAAGGGTCGTTAGAATAAGCAAACTCACAGAGTCAGAAACTAGAATATAGGTTACCAGGGGCCAGGGTATGGGTGGGGAATGGGGAGTTAATGCTTAAATTCTACAGAATTTAAGTTACTATTTGGGTCAATGGAAAAGTTTTGGTAACATTGGTAATGGTGATGGAAGCGCATTGTGAACATAGTTAACAGCACTGAATTATATATTTGAAGGTGGTTAAAAGGGGGAAATTTCAGGTTGTGTATATGTTACTAGAATAAAAATTAAAGGAAAAAAAACACCATAGGACTGTATAACACATTGAACTCTAATGTAAACCACAGACTATAGATAATAGTACAAGTATAAAAATGTTTTTTCATCAGTTGTAACAAATGTACCACACTAATGTTAATACTAGGGCGGTATATGGAATTCTGTATTTTACACATTTTTTTCTGTAAACCTATAGCTTATCTAATAAATAAATACAAATAAATAGTCAAGGGTCCATTACTCATATTCACAAGATAATTACCTAAATTTCCATTTTTCATATCCATATGTGTAAAACCAGTGAGAAAAAGTTGAAGAAGGAGAGGAAAATGGGTTTCAGTTTTCCTAATATAAATAACGATTTTTTTCATAACTTCAGCTTTATTATTCAACACTATGCCAATAATTTACTGTAATAAAAATGTGCTATAAAAGCAGTCACATAGACATTAGGTTTTGCAGTTAAAAACGCAGGGCCAAGTTTTAAAAATGGGTTGGCCAAAGTTTGCATGGAAATTTTGCTTGGTTCTGAAGTTGTGTATGTAGATTCAGGAATCAGATTGCAATTGATAAACTTTTAGAATATTATGTATACAGAAATTTATTGAATTAAAAACTCTCACATGTAACTTTGTATACAGCAAACTTTCTCCAATTATTTGTTACTAAACCTTCTCTAACTGTGATCTATGAATCTTCTGCTTCAAAATCACTTGGCTAGATGACTGGGTTCAGGAAAGACCTGATATAGTCTGGATATAGTGGATCATGGAATCTCAAATTTGGCATAAGCTGCCCTGGCGATTCTAATACATACTAAAGTTTAGGATCCTTGTCTTAGCCTTAATATGACTTAAGACACTTCATTTGTCTTAAAAACTTTTTAAAAAGTTAAGACAGTTTTTAAAAAAATTGTCTTCCTGCTTATACATAAATAATATTGTTTTATTAACTATTTTTCAAATGTTAACTTTAGGTAACTGAAAAATACCAATGATAACATATGTGATTTAAGATTTTTAATATCTTAAAGGATATTCACATGATGTTAAAAATGGCTGCCTAACCTCATCCAACTTTCCCAATGTTGATTAATTCTAGTAACTAATACAATTTGGCAGATTCTCTCGTAAACTGATGTCAGAATTAAGCTCTTAAAACTTGGAACTATTTTCCTTTGACTTAGATTATAAATAGGAAAGGGTCCTAAATATATACATTTGAAAAGTGTGATAAAGCTTAAAACTCGTCTGTTCTTTAGTCAACAACATTCTTTAATTGTAACCCAAATGAATCTTGTACAGGTAGCATAATTTCCACAGAAAATCATATTCAAAGAAAAGTATCCAACCAAAAAATACAATTAAAAATGGATCCCAGTGTCTACCTACCTCATTCATAGCAGATTAAAAGGGATCCTTAGGTTATAATTCCCATAAAGTCTTTCTTAAATTCTCCAGTTCTCTTACTACCCTGAAGCTGCTACTGAAAATTCTACATCATAAATTCCAAACTCCCACTCCATCTACAACCTGGCTTTCTTTCTTCTCTTTCTTCTGATCTTCTCTATAATTTAGAAAAATATAGCCTCTATGGCTCTTTTTCCTCCTGACTTGTTTCATTAACTAATCTCTTGATTCTTGTAATTCAAAAGATCTGAGAGCCAGCCTGACCAATGCTCTCTATTACTTACATCTAAAATAAATAATTAGGAACTGACTGATAATATGATTGTATACCTGGAAGCATTGATGGTGGTTTGAGATTTAAAAATTCCATTTTCATCAATATGTCCTTAATACTACTGTAACCAAATGACACTTTAACTGTGTGAGTTCTATGACACACACACACACAAAATTTAAATTTTATAATTTTGGCGCCTGTTAAGTGATATAAACACTTGAGGTATATAATTTCAGCATCTACTATGAAATATAATATGCAATTAAAAACTGAATGCCACACTGCATATATTCACTGCCGATTCCAAACTGCAGCAAAACATTTTCATGTTAATGCTGGTACTTTCACAGTTAAATATGAGCTAGGCACTATAAAACCATATATGGACTTCAGACTTTTGCTATAGGAAAATTTTATTACATGCTTTGCCTTCATTTTACTTTAATAACACTTAATAATAATACATTGCGTTTATGTAGCACTTTTTATCCAGTCATCCCAAAGCACAATAGAAACATTAATTCTTAAAACTCTCTAGGAGATCAGTAAGTATTTTTATACTCATTAAATTTTTTAATAAAAATATAAATGCATGCCATAGTTGGAACTAACATATTAAATAGTTTAATTTGCTAGGGATTAGAAGCTTTACAGTTTTTGCTCCTGGATTTTGAAATTCAGTGTTTATTAAAAATAAAACAAGATTTTTTTCTGAGTACAAAGTAATGTGTGTTCATTGTAGAAAATACTTAAAAGTATGAAAAAGAATATAAAAACTACATGGAATCCTACAACATAGAGATAAGATATTTTTGAATATGTGGTTTTCAATGCCTACCTCGTAGACCCAGTTGAATATATCATGCTTTATTTCACTGTTCTAATACTTTATTATATTTAGGCTACTCCAGGTTTCTAGGATTATGAAATGACCACTCCTATGCAAAAATCTTTATCTTCCCTATGCTTATTTCCTTAGGATAGATTTTAGAAGTGAAATTACTGTGTTAAATGGTCTTTAAAAAAATTTGGCTGTGTGTGTTAAGAAATTACTTCCCAGAAAGTTCTCAAGACTTTACTTAAAGTATTTGTAAAGTCTTTTATTTTATGTAATTAAAACTGTTTAAAATTCCTGATATATTCTTAATCTGAAACAAACAAAAATATCACACTGCTTAAGAGCCTCAGTTTCAGTCATTCTCAGGTTTGAATTCTAGCTGTGTGACCTCAGGTAAAATAATTAATCTATGAGTCTCAATTTCTCATCTTCAAGTTGAGGATTATAATATCTATTTTATAGAGTTGCTGTAAGCATGAAATAAAATGAGATATACAAAACAATTAGAATAATTTCTGGAAATTTCTCACAGGCTAAATGTCTCATCTAGTCCCATGACTTCAAAATCCATTTATATATGACAAATCATAATTACATAACCTTAGCTGAGCTCTGTCTTCTGAGTTTCTGACTTGCCTATCCAGTTCTCTACTTGACATCTCCATTTGGATGTCTCACAGGCCTCTCATTCATAAAGCTTCTAAAACTTTAATATTTGGTTTATTTCTACAAGTCTCCTTTTCATACATATGCACAAATATATTTTGTTTTACAAAATTGTAATACTAAGTGTATGTGTATGCCAATTACTAACTAAATGATTCCTTATTCCCTAATCTTATGCCTTCTGCAGCTTTCTCCATCCACTACATACTTCCAGAATTCATCCAGTTGCATAAGACAGACACCTGTGATTGATACCATCTTCTCCGCCATCACCCATATCAAATCCTTCACTAAGTGTCCTGTGTATTTGATTTTATAAATGTCTTTCCAATCCACCTCTTTCTTCCACTGCTACCTCCCTTGTCCAAGCCACCATTGCCTGTAGTCTGGACTATTCTACCATTCCACTCTTGCCCTGTCCAATCCATTCTCAACATCGCAGGCAGAGTAATTGTTAAAAATCCAAGTCTCTGCTTAACAAGCCTTCAAAAGCTTCCCATTTCTATAAGAATGAAAAACAATTCCTTACCATAACCTATGAAGTAATACATGCTCTGGTCCCTGTCCACCCTTCTCAACCATTCTCATCCTTGCCCTGTACACATTCACTCTCCTCCAGTATTAGTGACTATTTTAGCTCCTGGAAATTGCCTCACTTTTTACTGCTTCAAGTTCTTTGCACAAATTGTTTCTTCTGCTAGTTCCCTTGTTCCTTAGTCCTTTACATGCTTGGGTTCTCATCATCTTATTGTCTTAGCCAAAGTCTTCCGATCAGAGAAGCCTTTTCTGGCTTTTCTAAAGTTATTCTTTGTAGAATACCTTGTTCTTTTTCCCCTGTAAGTGACCACAGTTTGCTGAATGTGAGTATATATTTGCTGGCTTATTTAATTGCTCTCAGACTAGTCTGTAACTTCCGTTCATGGCAGAGACCATGGCTCTTTGATTCACCATGGTATACCCATTGCCCAACACATTGCTTGCATGAAGAGGGCATTCAATCAGTATTAAATAAATGAAAGAATGAATATAGGTTTAACTGATTAGAGCTGTTTCTTTTGATAATTTATTATTAAAATGACAAGATCATAATATAATTTGTTAGTGGTGAATATTCTGGTATTGAAATCTTTTAAAGTTTCTGCATTATGGAAGACTAGCCTTCTTGCGGTGAAATTTTCAGCAATCTTTTAGCATAAGAATGTTTATATCATTAAAAGCTTTAAAAGAAGTCTTACGTGTGTAAAGTCCTGACATTACTCATCAGAATATAGACCATCATATTAAAGTATTCATCATCAACAAAAGAAAAAGGAATTTATAAATTACCACTGTTTGCTAAGATGAAGGCATGTTGCATTTTCTTCTTTTTATATCAGTGATTCCTGCTTTTCTAGAGCTCTTATTCCCTAAAATAAAGACATCAAATATCATTAGGAAATGGGTTCCACTTTGAACTGCACATAAGGGGAATTTTGAATAGATTTATCTGAAAGTTGTAATGTAAAAATAATTATCACTAACACCTGCATGACTGTGGTTAGTAGTTTTGTTAATTGTACAAATGAGATTCACAGAGATTCAATAACCTACAATGTCCACAGCACAGGTAGGTAGTAGATATGGGTCTATCTATTCTGTATTCTTAACCAAAACACTAAAATGTGAACCAAGACACCATAGTCTATGGTGGTTATTGCCTTGTTCCTTCTTTAACTCATAGGAAAGTACCTTGATAAACCTATTTATCATAATTGGTTAGATACTTAATGTAATTATCTGTCTATGGAGACCTTTTGTTTTGAAAGAATACCTGGACAAGAAGCACTAATAGTAGAACTTTTGATGGGGGAAGATATTTTAGAAAGTTCCTTTTAAATTAAAGCCAATCTAGGATATGAAATGGCTTACTGAGCAGTCACATAAAGTTGACCCTGAATCTGTAGGATATGGCTCCCTTGAAACAGATGGAAAGTTGGAATCTGATTCAGGGCAACATTTAGCAATCTGGGCCAACCGTATCTTCTATTCAACTGATTGGTTCAAATATGTTGGTAAAGAACATTATCTGTGGGAGGCCAGAGGCTAGAGAAATTGTGCTGATAGTATAATGTGGGCTGCCAAAGCTTCTCATGGCATTTTTGACTGCATTGGTCAATGCTGAGTGCTAAAAATGGGAGTTGAGGGCCTTGTACCTTTCCAACCATGAATTTCTTTTATTCCAGTATATTTTTCTGAGTCGGAGTGATAAACTCACCTTTCCAATATGGAAATCCTATTTGCAGGAATATTTTTTGATGTGGGTTCAAACTCTCACATTGTTACCTTACTAGCTGTGTGACGAGCATGTTAACCAAATTTTTTGAATTTGTTTCCTCACATTTAACATATTGATGAAAAAAAATTCTAGGATTGTTAAAAAAAAAAAAAAAAAAAAAAAAAAAAAAAAAAAGACCCAAACACATAGAGCTTTGCCTGGCACATATTTAGGCACTCAATTCATGTTAATTTCATTCTTTGATTCATTCAACAAATATTCTTTGAGGACCTCCTATGTGCCAGTCAGAAAGAAAAGTTCATTAATTGATTTGATAATTGGGTTATGTGGGAATTTGACCAAGAATTTTTATAATTACCATCCTTCCTTTTGCTGTTTCCAACCAACCAAGTCAGTGGAAGTCTGAGAAAATGAACTGGAATTCAATACCTTCAGAGGAAGACTGGCCTGGGGGGCTGCCATCAGCCTCCTCAGAGCCCTCCTTTCTGCCAAGACACCAGTGGGTACTGCTCTGGTGACCAGCTAATGAGGGTGCTCAATATTACTTTGTCAGTAATGCTTTCTGAAGCTGTCAATTGTCAGGGAAGCCTATATGCCTGGTAACTGACTGTTTTGTCCAACTTATCTAGGATCAGAGACAGGGCTATTAACGACATTTCCAGGTACCAAACATATCAATGGAATGACTTTATATTCTGATAACATTTTTGCCTTAATGTTTTTCTTTGGTCAGTGTGTTAGTTAGCTATAATTCTAACCCTTTATTTGGACTAAATCATATAATTTTATGTTCTTTTAATTACACAGATAACTTTGCCAAAACAAAAATATTTATATAAATTACTAAAATTGCCTCTGTGACAATGTGGAAACTCAAAATTTACAAAATTCAAATAGGTATATATTTCTGTTATATTGGCAGGAATAGAGTTGGTTTGTCAAAAACATCAATCAAATGAATAGTATGTACATTCCCCTTTCTCTCTCTCTGTCTTATGCTGTGGGAAATTATAATGAAAGAAGAAACATGAAGCTTGTCTTCTGGAGCTTGAAACATAATACTGGCACGGGGAATGTCCCATAAACATATATATAGCCAATGATAACTTTTTCAAGGGTAATGAGTGTTATTAGAATGATAGGACAAAGGCAATTCACATCTGGGCAGGCTTCGTGGAAAATGTGAATTTTGAATAAGATTTTGAACATTTTGAAGGAATAAGACTTGGCAGAAAGATTTTTATTGGGCAACACAAGCAAGAAGAATGTCCTAGGCAGTCTCTTCTAACTCTACATCATTCCTCCATCCCTAGGTCATGTAAAAGCTTCAAAAGTTTTTTATATATTGAATATTCCCAATTTGCATATACAGTCCAGTACATCAAATTGTCTACCAATAATATTCACCTGGCTTCTCTGGAAGATTCTTAAACACAACTTATTTAGAATGAAGCTCATCAATATCCTCCCTGCTCTTCCTCCAGTCTGCCTCTCTCAGTGAGGAGCACTACCATCCATCCATCCATCTACTCAAGGAAGAAATTTATGAGCCACTCTTGATATCTTTACAGCCTCATTCTCACATCCAATCAATGAGTAAGGCTTATTGATTTTACCTAATAAATACTTCTGTTAACTCTCTATCTCCTCCACCCTCAAAGTCATATTCCTGGTCCAAGCCAGACTGGTCTTTATTTAACCACCTTTGTCTCCTCCAGCTAATTTTTAACATCTTACCTTGATTGATCTCCTACAAATGAAAATCCAACCATGTTACTCCTCTGCTTAAAATCCTTCAATGTATTTCCATTATTCATAGGCTAATACACAAACTTCTTACCGTGGTTTATAATTGTTCTACAATATGGTCTTTACACCCTGTCTAGTGCCACTCTACTTCTCACTCTGTCAGCCGTAGCTATATTGGACTCTTTTCAGTGTCACAAATGGTGTCGTCATTTTTCTCACTTTTGATCTTTTGCAAATGCTCTTCCCTTTACTTGGAGGAACAATTGGGAGTATTCATTCATTCAGAAAAAATAGATATTTACAGACCATGATAAAGGCAATGAAGGATAAAGGACAAGGGGCAATAAGGGAATTTAATTAGAATGGAGGCAAGAAGAAGCTGAGTAGCTATTGGTAAGTGTAAGGTGAAGAGAATTCCAGGAAGAGTGACAGAATTCTCAAAGGCTATGAGGAAGAAAGAGTGTGTCAAGTTAGGAAACATGAAAGGAAGAAAAAGCATAGTGAACCAGGGGGCAAGTGGCATGAGTTGAGGTTGCAGAAGAAAGTGGTGATGAGACAATGAAGGGTCTTCTGATCATGTTGAAGATTTTGAGTGTGAGGAAATAGTTGTTCCTGGGTGAAAGGTAGATTGAATCAAGAGAATTTGGAAATAGGGCATTTGTCTGTAGGATTCCAGTATTATGCTGGTGGATATGGTCTAGCTGTGGGAACAAAGAGGAAGAGGTAGGAACTGAAGGCACCTAAATTAGGAAGGATGGATTGGTAGAACTGGTGGTGGACCTTGGGGGCAGGTGAGGAAGGAGGGATAGAAGAAGATTCCACATTTATATTGTGGGTGCCCCAATGGATAATGGTGCCCCTGACCACAGTAGAGAAGTTGAAATGGGGCAAGGGCATGAGAGAGAGGACATTTGGCTCAGTTTTGTCATAATTACTTTTAGGTCTTGGTAGACCACCAAAGAGAGGTACTTTTTAGACCTCATGGAATATGTCATTAGAGAAGAAGAGATGCCGAGACCTGAGATATTGATCTGAGAGAGCCAGCTGTGGTCAGGGAGGAGTAGTTATTTGCTTTGCAGTAAGCAGGGCAGTGTGACAATATAGAATTTATTAGACCAGGTCAGCTGTGTTCCTGGATTTTCATTAACAGTGCTTAGCTGCATCAGGATGGGGCAGAATTACAGACAGTGATGCTAGCAGGGGAAAGGGATGCTAAAGGAAAGGAGAGGCTAAAGAGAATGAGAAATACATACAAGTTTAGTGTCCACTGCCAGGGTCAATTTAGGGAATAATTAAGCTCGAGCAATATTCTATTGAGAAAATCAGGTTCAGGATACACATTTAGGAAAGCCTTGAAGGGTAAAAGGAAGAATGGCAGTGTCCAAATAGGGCAGCATATGGCCTGAAAGTGGGAAGAATGGGCTGATAATTAGACTTTGAGTCCAGATAACGTATTGATTTTGTGTGAGGGGCATGTGTGTGTGTATCTGTATGTGTGTGTATATGTTGGAAGCATTAGGGGCAAGTGCCACTTCTTTCTTAGGTCTTTTTTAGGTTAGAATCTTGCAATGGTATTTGTTAGGTTGGTGATCTTGGGCAAGTAACTTAATCTTTTTGTACTTCAGCATCCTCATCTTTAAGTTAAAGAGAAGAATGCTACCTTGTGAGGTGGTTATGGGCTGTCAGTGAGCCAAGGTATGAGCAAGTGACCAGCAGAGTGTCATCCATTTAAGTTCCAGAAAACCACCAGCGAGTGAAGATCACTGGCTCTATTTTCTGCTCATGCTGCCCACTGCAGTTGGAACCTTTATACCACTTTACAAGGCCTCCTCATTTAGGAGGAAATCATATGCCATCCTCTTGACAATCTCATAGATCTATTTCCATGAGAGAGATTATTGTCACGATTTTTGAATTCATGAGGATTTCATTGATGCAGCAATGAGCATCAGTGTCCTTGATAACTCTTTCATCTCTAGGTTACACAGAATAAGACTGCACCTGGAAACTCATTGTAATTTGCAGAGCTGTACATACCTTTGAAAAATGATTTGTAATTCTTATGGCTAGCTCTCAAAGAATTTTTTAAATGACTTTGAGCTGAACAAGGACAAGCCAACAAATAAGGCTTTAAAGAGGCACCTGACAGACATTTGTTTTGATGGCCACTGGGACAGTAGGAAGAGCTATAATTCCACTGAACACAAATATTTTTCGCAAGAACTTTTACTTGGATATTTTTTTCAGGCTCCTTGTATATTCTACGAAAATGCGTTACTTTTGGTGTTTTGCTTTCCTTGACTTAGGGAAAAAAATAAGTAAAGAGAGATCTTAGATCTTTTTTAAGACTAGCACGGATTCCAAAAGCCCTTATAACATAATAACAATGCAAACAGAGATAATGTTATAAGTATTGTTTCAACTGGATGCTCAGTTATTTCTGAGTATAGCCAAAAGATGCCAACTAATAGTCCCCAAATGGCCTTGCCAGAGCAAGTTTATTTTTATTCTTGGAACATTTTGAGTTTCTACATCAGGCTGCAGCAAAATACACTTTAATTTTTTGAACTTGAGATCAGGGCAAAACCATATGCAAATGACAAAACCCACATCCTGGAATGATTAGAACATATACAGCATTTAAGTAGGAGCTACAGGAGGATTTGTTCTTACAGAGGGTGAGAAATGGAGTGTTTGGTGAATGGTGTTATGTCAGGGCCAGGGGTGGTACCTGACCTTGTGAGGAAGGGCTGGGGTGTGGGGAGTAGGGGTGAAAGAAAGTTTTAAACTTCACCTCTCTGCATTGAATTATCCTTTGATTGACCCAAGGCAAACCTGTCCTGTTTACCAGGTTCTCCTTCAGAGATGCCTTCAGGCTGCAGTTTTTCTTCTACATTTTCCTTTGAGGCTGTCCCCATCAACATTTCACTCTGAGTTTTCTTATGTAAAAATGTTGGAAGGATGCTGTGGGTTAGCAATAATTAACTGTCACTTTTAAAACACACATTTTGCCTTGAATGTTGTATTTATTTTCAGCAATAAAATACAGCAGTTTGACCTGAAAAATATGGATTGATCACTGTGTGTCTTGTTCTGAAAGTGCTAAATTTGGACTCACTAATAATTAACAGTAATAGCCATAGCAACTAAAATAAAAAACACTGAAAGTTCAATATAAAAACATCTTTAGTATTGGTTTATAGGTTTTAGTCAATTAAAAGTCATTTTCGTATGTAAAGAATCTTTTGTTTAGCTCTAACCTTCCCTTGTCTTCTTTTGAAATCTGTTTTCTTGTTGCTGCCTAAGAAATTTATTTAAAATGGAACAATATTTAAAGCATGTGATGTTAACATGATTTGCTCTGAGGATGTTAGCCTAATTTTTTAAATTGAAATTCAGTTAAAATATCTCAGTGGTATTATGCTTTGTTAACATTGCATTTCTGGAAAAACTCACTCATCTATAACATTTAGAACATGAACCCTTTTCCCATATACTGTATTAGCTGAGTAAAAAATGAATTTCTTTTTTACTGTTTTTCTTTTCAATACATCTTGTGGAATCATGAGAAAATTCTGTAATTTATATAGGGAAAGTTGAATGCCATTTGCTTGGACTGTGACATATGACTATAATTTGTAACTTTCCTTTCAACACTTGGTTATTTGTTATCTGAATATCTGAGTTTTAGAAGTATGAATTAGTGTAGGAACAACGGAAAAGGAAAAAAGGTATTCTATAATTCTCAGGGGCATAGTATGCTACTGTCCTTAGAAATATGGGCTAGGAAACATACTTAGTTACAGAATTTGTATTCTGCTTATATTGGTGATTTACATGACTCTGTATGACTTGCATCTTCATTTGATTTTTGTGCCTTTTTTTTGTACATTATTCATTCTACTTTGTGTATGGTATTGTGCATGTCTTTGGCTGTTTCCAATTGCCTTTGAAATTTCATCTAAATCTCAACCTTATATTCAGGGTGCATTTTAAAGAAAAAATATTGAAGATATATAGGTCTTGTAGAGAAGGGCATTTATTTCTTTAACAAGTATTTATCAAACACTTGCTCTGTGTCAGCTATGGTGCTGGACACTGGGAACACAGGTTTACACAAGGCAGACATGGGCTGTCTCAGAGAGCAAATAGTCTAGTGGACATTACAGAGGAGCAAACAGCCGATTACAAACGTGATGTGTAGCAGTTTGATATTATTGATGAATTCCAAAAAGAAATATTGGCTTATGTTTGTAAACTGGTCTTTTCCTCTGGGCATATTAGAGTGTATTGGATCAGAGGATTTACTTTTACTTGATTAAATAATGATTCAGGCTTTGATAGGGCCACATCAGTAGGACGTTGCATCCCTGCCCCTTTGGTGGGCAGGGACTCACAGAGAAACCACACCATAGAGAAGGGAGGTTGGAGTTTTTGAGCTGGAGCCCCAGGAAGCAAGCACACAGAGGAGCTTTGTCGTGAGGAAGGAGAGAAGGCCCTGGGAAAAGAGATGAGCCGTTCACCTGATAGTCTACAGCTGGCCTTGTGGAGAGAACAAACAACTGAACCTGGAGAGAATCAAGCCCCAGGGAGAGAGACAAAGCTTAGAGAGCCTGACCATGGAGCCTTAAGAGGAAGAGGAAGGCTGAACATTGGTAGCCATCTTGCTCCAACACATGGCAACAGACTTTGGTGAGGGAAGTAACTTATAATTTATGGCCTGTAAAATTCTACCCCAAATACATACCCTTTATAAAAGCCAACAGATTTCTGGTATTTTGCATCAGCACCCCTTTGTCTGACTGATACAGGGTGTTAAAACATAAGATGGCAGAGTTGAAGCACATAGGAAGAGTACCTACTCCACAATTGGTAGGTCAAGGGGGACTTCCTGGAGGAAGTGACACTGACCTGAGGTTTGGAGGATTAGTAGGAATGAGCGAGACAAAAAGAGTTTGGGGTTTGGATGGGGGTGGGAGTGGGATAATGGAGGGGTGATATTGTTCTAGTCAGAGGAAATAGCTTTGTTATACAAAAGACTGAGGAATTAAAGGTCGTTTACTATGGCAGTAGAGGTTGAACACTGGAGATATACTTAAGAGCTATTCAGGGAGTAAAATTTAATAGGAATGGCAATTGTTGAGTAGATGTGGGCCTGGAAGAGGTAAAAGTCAAGGATGACACCCTAATTTATTATTTGAGCAACTGGATGGTTGAGGAAGAGTAGGTTAGTTGGGGAGAAGGCAGGTGAAATTTGTTTGCACATGATGAATTTTGGTAACATTGTAGAAGCATGAATTTACTATGGATCATTTAGGTAAAGATGGGTAATTTAGACGTGGGTTCAAGAGAGAAATCTGGGTTAGATTTATTCTGCTGGGACTCCTTAGCGTACAGATGTATTTAAAGTCATGGAAATAGATTTGATGAAGAGTTTTGGGGGTCAATGTAATTGACTGGACTTTAAGCCTGGATAATAAGATATAAAGGAGTTGGTTTAATTGCCCAAAAAACAATGGAGGTCAATGCATATCAGGGACTATGCCTCACTCAGTTAGAGTAAGTTATCATCAAAAAGCGTGCAAGAACCAGGTCGCCCCTGCTTAGAGCCCCTTGTGAACAGGAGTGTTATAGCATTATATTCTTAGCTTTGGTTTGTGTTTTAGAGGGAAACCACCCTCAAAGATGGAGACATGGGCATGATTCAACTGAAGTCTAAAGATACTACTGGACAGGTCCATCACAGTGGCTATCATGCCAACAGCTTCCTTCTCAGGGAAAGTGCCTTACCCACAAGTGGGCTGAGGGAGCCGCTCTGGGTGGCTGTGAGTCCCCTTCTCCTATCTGACTGGCCCAGGGTGGTCTTATCCCTAACCAATCTCTCTGCTGGCCAGTGTCCTACGAGATGGTTTGGCATGAAAAACTGCCCAAACAGGCAAAATAGTGATTAGTTGGGTCGGATGTTCTTACTCAGGAATTTGAACTAGGGCATCTGGGGAGGGAGTCAATTAGTTGGTTTTGGGAGAGAGGATAAGCTGAAAAGAACCACAAAAAGAGGCCATGTGGCAGCAAGAAAGATGAGTGGTAAACTGATGGTGTAAGTAAGCAGAATTTATGAGTAAGCAGGAACTGAAACAGAGATGACAGAGAATAGAGGTGGCTGATTGGTGCTAGCGGCAGGAGTAGATGCACTCAGAAAGCTGAGTCACCATAAAGGTAAGAGATCAACAAAGTCCTACTACTAAAGGGCCAGTAAGATTAGTGACATTGGAGCCAGGTTGGATTTTTCTTATTCCCAAATATTCTAGTCTCTGAGGGGTATAAGGGATCCCACAATACTCCTGTTTCTCTTTCCTCCTTGAAAATCCTTATAATGAGCTCTAATTAATTAAGGTAACCAGAGTGAGCCTTTATTTATTGGGCACACATTGCTTTGCTAGCAGAATCTTTCTATCCCAAATTTTCTCCCTGGGTTTGCCTGGCACAGAGCATGATGAAATACACCATTGGAAAGTCATTCCTTTGGGCTAAGACATTGTGGGCTCAAGATTCCTTGATAAAATGTAAATATTCCTGAGTGGTATAATGTAATAAGCCATTTTTCAATATAAAGTGCTGATATTGAAACTGTTATGTATTGCACATTTTGCTTGTGTATATGTGAGTGTGTATGCATGTGTTGAGATGGAGGTGGGGGAGTAGGGGATACAGGTAGGAGGCTCTGAGGAATATGCATAAAACAAATTCCTTACCTTTAGGAGTTTGCAATACAGTTGATATATTCAGGACCAGAAAGAACTTTAAAGATAATCTAGACCATGGATTGCAAATTCAACTGTCTACAGGGGCAGGCAAGAGGAGTATTGATGAAGAGGGCTGGGTGGGAGTTTTGGTCAACTGCAAGCATGCATATACCATTTAGAGAGCTGGTGCCCCACATAGTTGTTGCTAGGTGAGACTGTCAGCCCAGTGCGGCCACATTTTCTGATTTCCAAGAAAGGCTCAATTTTTATGCAAAATATCCTAAAATTTAAATGTTGGTGTGTAATGCAAATTAAAGCAAAACAAAACAATAATCTTTGGAGCCCAACGAAAAAAGCCTGCAGGCTTAATTTGGACTGTGGACCAACAGTTTATGATCTCTGTTGTCCACCAGTGCGTTACAAAATGTTTAAAGATTCAAAAACCTTCCTACAAAAGAAATTTTATGCCTAAATCAAATGTCTAAAAAAGACAGAAGCAGAAATACCCAGGTTGACACTAGGGCAAGGAAACAAGAGCCCTGCTCCCCCCTCCTCTACCTCTACTCCAACCACCCAGGCCCAAGGGGAGTGTGACAAAATCTTGAAAACCATTGAGGGAGTTCAACACCTTAGTTTTACAGGTGAGGGACAGAGAAGTTCCAAGAGCTACTGTCCCACAATAACAGTATTTAAAGGGTAATGCAGATAATATTTATGTAGTATGGAGTGTGAGCTACTATATCAAAGATGGTTAAGTATGAAGGTTCTAGAGCCAGAGTGACTGGGTTTGAACCCACTTTCTCTGTGCAAACTAAGGAAAGTTCCAGAAGTCTCTGTACCTAAATTTCCATACTTGTCAGATGGGAATGATAAATAATACTACTCACCTCATTAGGTTTTTGAGAAGATTAAATGAAATAACACATGCAGAGAATGTAGTACAGTCCCTGGCACAAAGAAAGTGTTCAATAAAGGCAAGCTATTTTTCTTATTGGGCATCTCTGCTAGTCTTTAACACTGCAGCAAGATTTAATTCAGCTGTCTTAATTAGCTGTCACCTATAAAATAGTCCTGGGAGACTGGGACAGAAGTTTTGATGGGATGCCTTATGTCTGGAGCATGGTGATCTTGAAGGAAGTGTTGGCAACAATAGATGGCCTTATCCAGGGAGGGTTTTTTTTTTTTTTTTTTTTCCTTTGTACTTCTGGTCCTTGCAACTCCTTTGGCCTGAAGACTTTACAGGTTAGGTTTCTACTGTCACACATGCTGAAAACCCATCATTGTGATCTAGAGGACTGTGATGGTACTCAGAATCAGGCTTGAGAAGCTGGTCAAGGACTGAAGTATTTTGGAGTTGATTCCCCATAAGAGGAAGGAGCAGTGTGTAGATGTAACCTAATTTGTGCATATATCGCCTTTCCCTCCTCCACAGTGGCACTCATGACCATCCCCCTTATCAAGCACCCAGGAAGAGGGCTGTAATTTTCTAGGCATCTGGTTTAGAAGCCTTCCTCAGCAGAGGCTGAGGACTCCATCCTAGGAATAACACCCAGTGTGGACATTCAGTAAGTAATTTCTGAATACCTACCAAGTGCCCAACATTAGGGTGCCTCAACTGTTTCCACTCAGGATGGCTTTCTCAGCCCTGCCTTGGCCTGCACTGTGATTTGAGGGTTGTTCAACCCCGCCCTGCACCAGCCCCCATTTGCAGTGCCTGCTCTTTTACAGGGAGGGCACTTTAGGGGCATCTGGTCAAAGGAGGGACTGGAGCCTCTTGGCAGAAAGGAAAGTTAACAAACACCAATAAAAGGATTTTCTAAATATGTCCACAATTCAATATAGCCCTAGGTAATTTGATTTGTAGGAAATGGAGTGCAGAACATTACACACAGAGTGCTTATCTATAATTCATAATAATTACTGTAACGGGGAATCTATTGTATAGATGCAGAAACCAATTACACCCCCAGGTTGAAGAATACACTTTTGGCTGCACTAGCCCTCCATGCCCTCTTACAGTCTAGTGTGCGTACCCTAGTTGCCCAGGAGATTTAAGGCTTTTTCGGGCCAACTGTTGAAAGCTCAGAAGTGAGGAGGTTCTCCCTTTGATGAGAGACAATGACCCATTTTGTAGGAGGATCTTGAGCACTCTCTCAGCCTAATTGTTCTCCAGTATTTTAGGCTTTGGGTAATCATGGCACAAGAGAATTTATTAATTGATTTATTCGTGCTATGATCTAGTGGTATTGCCCAGAGTGTTTTCTCTTCAGTGGAAATGATAGGGCCTCTTCAGTTGCTTGTGCCAGTGGGGCTGAAGGCCAATGTGCTATCAGAGAATGTGGCCCTTGCAAAGGCGGTGGGAGGATGTAAACAAACATGTGGGGAGCAATAAAATACGGAAACAGGATCAACTTTGTTTTGAATGCAGACTTTAGAATTATTCTTATACTATATTTAATCAATTTATCTTTGCGGAATTGCGCTATGTACATTTTTTTTTTTCTTGAGAGTATGGGTAGAGAGCAATAGGTTGACATATTTCACAAGAACATAACTGTATTTTGTTATTTTTTACATATTCTTTTCATAACCGACATCTCTCTTTCCCAGGTGCCTCTTTTGACCCTCACATTCCACCCCAAGAGAGCTCTCTGTCACTGCCTGCTCAAAGCCCCAATCACCGAGTTTTTTAGTTGTTCTTTTTACAGTTTATAATTGTCCATCATCATTTACTTTTAGTCTGTCTGGGAGACATTCAGGATCTACCCACTGCTTTATTTTTAGTGGCAGAGCGTGTCTACTCTTCAGCTGTTGGGAATGCTGGTACTGGCTGTGAATCTTGTTTGCTTTAAGTTGCAATGCTTTTGGCCCCATGTGTTTTAGTTTTTGGAAGCAGCTGTATTGGTAAAGCTTCTGGCTGAATTACCGGACAAAGCCTGTATTATAAAAATCCTCGACTTGTTTGCTCTTCACTTCAAAAAGACTGTGGGCTGCCAGCTTGTTATACTCATATTACCCACATGCCTGCTTAACTTTTCACCAGCAGGCATGAATCTCTTGGTCTCCACTTTTTTTTTTTTAATTTCCTTAATTGGCTGGCCTATAGCTATTTGGTTTGATACTGATCTGTCAGAGGCAAACCATAAAGGGGCTGGAGCAAGACAGCTGGCAGTCTATGGCCCTCCTGTTAGCAAGGATAGGGTTTTGGAAGGAGGATTTTACTTTTTCCCCTGGTCAGCATCTTCAGAATGGAGCTGAAACTGGTGGCTTTGGAAAGCTGGTTGCTCAGTTCTTGAACTAAGAACATGTGTGGAGACAGGGTAAGTGTGTGTGAGTTGGCATCAGAGACCTTTGGGCAATAAAGCAGGGTATGGTAGGAAATACAAACATGTGGTGGTTTGTAAACTGAGTCATATATGCCTAAAAACCGGCAGGAGAAGGAAGTTTCAGTTGGTTGGTGGCCCATGAAAGCACTGGAATTCCATCAAAACAGTTGTTCAATTCTGAAATTTCTTAAATTGCCACTGTATCACTGATTTTCATTGCCCCTAAACTAATCCTTCTGTCCCTCCAAATTTCAAAATGTGTACTGAGACTTCACTACCATTTCTGATTTTTATTATCATCACAACTCAACTGTCTTTCATCTTTTCTTATGATTTGTTCTCTCCAAGAACTTCTGGGTAGTTGAAGAGATTAGTGGATGAGAGTTGAATTGATCTGCAGTTGGTTATTGGTACTTATATTGGATATTATGGAATCTATCCCGCAGTGTTCAAGATAGACGAGAGGTGACAGGAGAATTAGCTTCCTTTGGGCTTTTACAGACTCTGGCTGTGACAAGAGACTATAGGACAGGCTTGAATAACAGAACTCCAGATTTAGCTTTCTGAAACATTCTCAGCATCAAGGTATTAGGCTAAGTAGTATTGAACCTTTTGCTTGAATTAAAAAATCAGAAACATGAAACACACCTTTATTGAGCATTGCCAAGACTAGAGGTGCAAACTCTCAGCCTTTGGATCTGATCTGGTCCACAGATGGGATTTTGTTTGGCTTAAACATTTATGGTCCACCCAGTGGTGATGGTGATGGTGGTGTGTGTTTTTTTTTTTTCTTTTATTTGAATTCATTATCATCACTTACAAATTTTAAAATTGGGAGAGTTCACATAAAACTCTTGACTTCCAATCTCTTGAGAATCCATAAAATCTGGCAATATGGTATGGGGCTTATATTCTTGCCTGTGAAAAAAATTGGATGGAGCTTAATAGCTGCTGTCCCTTTCAGATGGGCAAGTTCACCACAGTTTCTACTAATTGCTGAGGCTTCCCAGTCCCTGGGCCTGGTGTCAATTTCCACTTATCATATTTGCAATGTTGGTTTTCAAAAGGTAACGGTAGGAGAAAAGTGGGTTATTTCTTGTGTCCATGCACCTTGCTTTCTTCTCCCATTGTAGTTACCTGCTGGGCTTTTACATATATTTGTACTTGTGATGCTGATACTGTCCTCTTCTCGAGGAATGCAAGCTATAGGACTCCTTGGATTTGTTTTGTATGGTTTGTTTTTGTAAAATTCTGGAGTCTGAATACTTGTGGTATCAGGAATAGTGTGTGAGGCAGATGCAAAAGAGAGACTTTGTTATCTCTGTTAGATATAAATGATTCAGGATGGAATAATGCTCTAAGGAGTGGGGGAAGGGGCGGGGAGAGTCTGAGAGGTCACAGGATTTTGGAAAGCTTAAGTATAATGAACTGTGAATTCTTTGAAGAAAAAACAAGCCCTTCATATCCTTCTCCTATGCTGGAGATTACAAAAGAAAACCCAGGCTTGAACCCTACCTCCCTTGAGACTTCATGGAATAAGGAAATTTGAGAGCCGTTGTGTATTGTCTTGAGGCTCACTGGAGTACAGGCTGCCTCACTGAGTTCTGTGTGTGTGTGTGTGTGTGTGTGTGTGTGTGTGAGAGAGAGTACGAATGGGGAAAAGGCCTGCAAGGAATTAATCCATTTTACTATGTACCCCTTTGATTTGGGGTGTTTAATGTCCATTTAGTATCTTTGTGGGAAGAAGAATGTCAAGGGGGAGCTACATAAATACCTTCTTGTTGCTTGATAAATATTTCTAGATGATGATGAATTTGTAATACAATGTTTGTTTGCTTGTCTCAACAAGGAAATCAGCAGCAAGAAGTGATTGGCTCCTGGCTTTTTTAAAGATTGGCTTCCCTGGAAGACATCGCCGTTTGAAATTACTTAACATTTCTACCCCCGCCCCCCCCAATATAACTGCTTAAGGCAAGAACTAGGTTTTATACCTAGCAAATAGTGATGTAAATGTCAAAGAACATATTCCAAAGCATTACACTTACAGCTCTTAAAATGGCATCTTAGAATGATATTAATCACTGTCAGTTTTGTGTACAACATTTCATCAATTAAATAGCAAGAGGACCTGTTCTTTCATGGGAAGCAAATAACACATATGGATTTCCTCTTAGCAATTAGCTGAACATTCTGCATTTCCTTCTTGCTTGCAAAAAGGGTTTGGACTGAAACCATCAACATGTTTGTGTTCTTCATTGGTAAAGCAAAGCAGATGTGTGACTTAGCTTTCAGTAAAATCCAGCGTCATTTATAAAGCACCTTGTGAAACATCTTGATGCCAAAACATTTCTGTATCATTAGATCTTTTAGAGTTGGAGAGAGGGTGACAGCCTATGAAAGTTGTGGAGTGCTTTAAACTTTGTCATGTCTTGAGCTGAGGTTTTCAAAACTATGTCCCTATGTGTATGTAGAGGGGACATTAAAACTTTCAAGCTTAATGCAAAAAAATTGTTTCCAGCAGGGACTAGTTTCAACTAGATCTATGGATTTATAAAATGATGAGGCAACTTCATGTAGCAAAGATTGATGAAAGAAATGCAGTTTACGTAAATGACAATGGATTAGCACTTAAACCACTCTCGATGTATGTTTAAACAATCTTCCATGACCCTCAAAAACTCCTTTTATAAACTTCATCATTTATCTGGGATTAATAGGGCAATGTTTTGACAACACTGTTGATTTACATGTAACTCATCATTGTTTATCATTTATCTGAGATGGTTAGTGCCTGAACTTCATATGCCTGGAATGGGTATTATGCTTGTTTACATTTTTGGTAGATGATGCCCCTTTAAAAGTACTTTTTAGGGCTCAGGACTGCTTGCTGACTTTGATGATCCTTCTAGTAATCAGTGTCATCTAAGCCTGAGGGAAGTTGACAATTTATAACTTTTCAGCACAGTTCAGTTTTGGTGATAATCCATCAAAATCCTTCGTCTTCTTCTCAGTCAGACAAGATGCACTGGTCTCTGAAAATTGGCCCTTGGGGCCATGAAATCCTGTAGAGAGGAAGGAAAACAGCACCTGTCATAGGTATTCCCAAATGTGTTGATGTAAGTCAGGGGTTCTTAACCTTTTTAGTTCCATGGACCACTTTGCCAGTCAGGTAAAAACCACGGACCCCTTACTAAGTCCACACTATACTGTGTATTATTTAATAAATATATCACACCTGCACCAACACGTCCCCAGAAGAATAATGTTTTTTTTTTTTTTTTATTTAAATTCAAGTTCATTGACCCCTTGTTAAGAACCCCTGATGTAAGTGATCAAATAGAAATGTGGATACCAACACAGCAAGAGGACTTCTCTATTGGTAAAAATAATATTCTAAGCAAGATATAATGATCATACTTCAATATTTTTTACATCAAAATAGCTTTTTCATTCATTCTTATAAAAATTGATTTTGTAGCTTAAAATCAGAAAGAGACTTTAAAGGAAGTAATTGAAAATAATTTCCATGTGTGGAAGAATTTCAGGAGGTGGTTGGAAGATGAATGTTTGTACACTTTATACATTGAAAGTTTAACAAGGTAGAGAATTTGTATTTGTATTCAACAAAATTCCTGGGATTGCTGATTGTTGTGAGAAAAGCACTCTGGAATAGAAGACAAACTCTGCTCCTCAGGGCTGCAGATGTGGAGATGCACATGTCAGCTCTACATGTGTAAATTACACTGAGCGGAGAAGGAGGGAAAGAAGCATGGCAGGAAGTGAGCATAGAGAGACAGAAAGAGGCAATTTTCATGAAAGGGAGAACTTGGGGGAAAGAGAGATATCCAAAAATAATTTTGGGGAAGATTTCTGTGAAACTTTGTGTAAATTCCCCGCATTGCTCAGGTAAGGCAATTCACTATAAAGATCCACACAATACTGCATGTCTTCTGTGGTCAGACTGTTTCATTGAATGCAATGCTACAAAGAAACTGGTCCAAGTGCAATGTATATTTGGCCAATATATATTTGGCTTACATTTGGGGGACTTCTCTGGGACTTTGGATTCAAATGATCACCCTAGAACTAAGTAAAAAGTATACCTTCAGTATGACCATCTATGCTTTGGAATTATATGGAAATGAGTACTATGAAATTTCTTGGATTGCGTGGTTATTTCAGGTGAATAAACAGACGTTTGAGATTATGCAATCTCACTATATTAAAATGTGGACATATAGATGTGTTTCTTCTATTATGTATATATCTGTCTGTAGAATGTATGGAAGGATAGATGCTGAGTTTTGGGAGAGATATAGGAGCAAGCCATATATTTCTAGAATATAAAAAAATGATATAACTATTTACACACAATGCCCAAGTTGAGCTTAGGTTCAATAGCATGTTGTAAGATGATGAATTAGCCAAAAGTATCAAAAGAAGAAGAGCTGACTGGATGGACTCAATCTCCTATCCCCTAGGAGATAAAACCTCCAGATGATCTTAACAATCATAGTGCTAAGGTAATGAGACATCAGTAAGAAAACAAAGGAAGAAGGGGTAACCCTTCAGCTAGGTCTTAAAGTCATGGGAATAGAGTGGTGAGTTGCTGTGGGAGAAATGAGGTGAAAAAAGCTAGAGAGAGGGAGAGAACTATTTCCTTGTAATATGTGTCAGATCACTGTGTCATTGGTTCTGGGCCTGACTAACCTGGTTAAGGACTGCTTTTAAAGACAGAGCTCTCAGGGAAGTGGCTGTGGCTCAATTGGTTGGGCTCCTGTTTACCATATGGTAGGCCCTGGTTTGATTCCCGGGGCCTCCTGGTGAAGGCAAGCAGGCCCACGCGGTGCGGTGAGCTGATGGCCCACATGGTGCAGTGAGCTGTCAAGATGACGCAACAAAAGGGAGACAAGCAGACACAGAAAAACACAAAGCAAATAGACACAG